>JAUTXW010000690.1:0-210000 GCA_030620095.1 Kuschelorhynchus macadamiae
GATTTTTATTTTCGCTATAGGACATACCAGTAGCCAATCCATTTTTCAGCAGCGCCATCCTATAATGATTAAGGTGACCTAGGCGTTTATGCCATAGCATTTGAGAATCCAAAGGTTTTACTACATTCGCACATTCTGTCATGACATCTAGTTTATACAAGCCATTTACATTCGCCGCAGTAGCTACAGGTTCTCCCTTAATACTACAGTTACCTTCATCGATTATACTGCATCCTGCTGAGTCAAAATGTACACAGTGTCCTTTTGAAACAATTTCATTCACTGACAACAAGTTCACTGACAAATTTGGAACATATTTAATTTTCGAAATGTTCTTTTCAGTCCTGTTGTGTTTCAGTTTTACAACACTGTTTCCAATTCCACTAACCGAGAGTTTTGAATTATTTGCCACAAGCACTTCCTGCCCCGAGTCTTCATCCGTAAGGTCAAATAAAAGCTCTCTGTTTCCAGTCATATGGGAGGAGGCACCGCTATCAACGTACCAAGCTGTTTCGCGTACATTGTTTACACTTAAAGCTGCCCCAAACAGAGCTTTTCTTCCACCTTGGTTATTTTTATTTTTATTAACCGTTTCGGAGTCGTTCGAAGTATTCTTTTTTTGAGGGCATTGATTTTTGTAATGGCCTTTCTGCTTACAGCCCCAGCACCATGGAGATTTATTAAATTTCTTTGTGGCCAATGCACAGTCACTAGTATGTTTGTTATTCTGCCATTTTTTGTCCTGCAGTAATTTAGTTTTTACGAAGTCTGACGTTATGTCCACACCTGAGCTTTCAAGTGCCATAACCATAGGCTCATAGTCTTCTGTGAGTCCCTGCAGCATAATGACACCTAAAAACTCATCATCTACTGGTTTTCCCATAGACGACAGCTTTTGAGACAGAGCCATGACTTCATTAACATACCCCTCCATTGTGCTAAAATTTTCCAATTTTATGGAGCACAGATTTCTTAGCAGACCTAGTCGCCGATGAAGTCCTTTATCTTCATATGCGTTTTCTAAAGCCGTCCACGCATCGCTGGCTGTTTTCGCTTGCATCACATGAGGATACGTCGACTTGTCTAGAGAAAGAATTATTTTTGAAAGTGCTTTCTCTTCACGACGAGCTCTTGCGTTGGCGTCCAGCGAAGTATCCATCTCTCCACTTATACAGCTCCAAAGTCCGTCTAACTTTAACAACGCACTTATCTGGAACTTCCAGTCACTATAGTTTTCACGACCCTTAAGTTTTTCTACACTCATTCCGATATTACTCTCGTTTACCGCCATTTTATTTTTTTTTTAAACGACGACGAAACAAATAAAAAATCGCGTATACTACCGGACTATCGCGTTATCAAATTACTCTTACGAGATCTGGGCCCATAACCTGTCATAAATTGACTTGGCAGGGAATGAGTAATTTACACAAAAGTCAGTAAAACGAAGTTTTATTTAAATATCAAAATAATAGAGGTACAATCTTAACCGAGAAAAAGCTTAATAACGACTAAATACTAAAATCCCTTACACATAGACTTCGACTGTCTGTGTCTCTTTCAGCAAGCAATAATCATTAAGATTAAGTTATTTGGCGGCTGAAATATGAGAACGCGCCACACACTGTTTATTTATTACCTACTTCAGGGAAGTATAGGTCTAGCATAAGCAATCTTATTATTGAATAAACAACACTTCTCAATAGTTGAATTTACACAATATCCTTTACAGAAGACACGT
Source organism: Kuschelorhynchus macadamiae (assembly GCA_030620095.1). Taxonomy (NCBI): domain Eukaryota; kingdom Metazoa; phylum Arthropoda; class Insecta; order Coleoptera; family Curculionidae; genus Kuschelorhynchus; species Kuschelorhynchus macadamiae. The sequence goes on from JAUTXW010000690.1 coordinate 1,742, forward strand.
CTTACCCTACCTTAAGCAAGATTTTCAAAAGGGCGCCATCCGCATTAAAAAAAAAGTAATAAAAATGCTGCCGTATTATAAGCCGGACTTTGCGGAAAATCCTTCTTCTGAAATTATGATCTGTAATTTAACCAACAAAAAAACTATTTAAACTTCACGTTGTAAAATTTATTGTAAAATAATTAAATTACAATAAGGCAAAGGTTCAAAATCAACGTAGCAAGTGAATTATTTAAAAATTATACAAAAATTAGTAATTAAAAAGAAAAATCTTGTAAATAAAAATAATTTGTAAAATTACGGTCACTAATATTAAATTATATATACCCTAATCGGCCAATAACTTAAACACTTTTAAGATAACTAGTTACTCAAATTGTCGGAAGTTTTAACGCTAATCTACTCCTCCCCCTCAATGGTACTCGAACAGGATTTATGACTTATTATATCCGGGTTGACCTTATTTCCTCGGGACCAAAATTGAATTTATGATGCAATTGTGAACGCAATTCCACGATTCCAATATTTGATTTAGCCAAGCCTAAATAAAGAGTTACGACAGACAACAAAAGAAATAGCTAGCAACTAGTGACTAATTCTAAAGGGGCCTAGTTAGGCGTCTAGCAAAACAAAATCTTATCCAGAAATCCAAGTACTGATTCCAAAATGGCAAAAGACAAACTTATGAAATGAAATTTAAAATTTCAATTTTAATAGTTTTTTTTTTAAGTAAAAACTAGTTAGTAGGAAAAAAGGCAAGTCGGTGCAGAGCTGAAAAGAAAAGAAAAAAAAATAGGCGTCAGCATGGTATGGCGTGATGAAAAAAAATCACACTTAAATTTCGAACAAAATAATCTAATTAATCAATAATGTAAATGCAAATTTTAATGTATTACCTGATTGATGTAACTCTCTCACAAAGTTCTGAAGATAAAATGACTTGCTAGACCTGAGACCAATACGTTCAGCAGAGAAACGAGAATTCAAAAAAATTTTCCTTTTTTTTACATAGGCAAATCTCAACACAGACAGTGGCGTAGCTACAAATTTTGGGCCCCCCCGCGGGTGTTCAATAAAGGGCCCCTCCTCAAAACAGACAAATAACTGATGACAAAAAAAAGGTCTTTTACTTGTTAATAAACATAGCCTTCAAAGCACAGCCGGAAAATATATGATAACTAAAAAAAGGTCATTTATACTCGTATAATCCCCTTGAGCTCATTTGCAATTATCGCCAGGCCCCCTGACTTCGAGGACTCACCCGCATCGCAGGGGCTGGCGGAGGTGTAGTTACGCCACTGAACAGAGGTTTGCTGGGCTAACGGCGCAAATTAGAACCCCAATGTAAACGTATGTCTTAAATGATTTTAATTGAAAAGGAAAATTATTATTATATACTTATAACAATTTAATTAACTCATTTAATTAGAGCTATATAAATATTATAATTAAATAAACCAATATTAACAGAAAAAAAAGTTTTAATCTTATGTTATTTTCCCAATTGAATGATAACAATTCTAAATATCAAATCCCCTTGTATTTATTATGATCAACGACATGCATGCATTTATTCGCCAAGGAAGTAAGTTAAGAGGGACAAGGAAAGCCAGAGCTCAGTCTACACCACGCGGTGGACAAGCTTATCGCCTATTGGCTGCCAAATTTATACAAATACGAGGGAGATTCGTAGGTATCCAAAATAACCAAATAAATTATATTATTGAAATGAAAGAATTCATGCATCCTTAGCGTCAAATTAAATATACACAATAATTATAACTAGCCTATTTACGTACAACCGCAAGCTTAACTGAATCTAGAAAATTTAATAAACGCAATATAGGTCTGTAAGTAATAAAATATTTAAATTATCAAATACTAAATATGTTTACTTAAAATAAATATAGATTTATTATCATGATAAATTGTCTGACGTAACGCACGACAGTACACGGTTAAAATGTAGTCTAAAATACAATTCAACAGTAGGGTATAATACTTAAATAACTTAATTACTTATTAAACACTACCCAACGAAAGATGTGCTGGACATAGGCAATAGTTAAACATTGCTTAATAATAAAACAGCAACAAATTTTTGGAGTCAATCTCCTTTTGACCCTGTTACTATGTCCTGCACACCTTCCTCGGGGGCGAGAAAAAAAATAGAAATGTAATTTTGTTTAACTATAATAAAGCTCGACTCTATTTTCACGTACTTCTAAGGATTTATTATTTATATCTTATACTACATTTGAATTCGAACCTCTTGAAACTAAAGAACCTTTATATATTGGACCCAACTTGTTACTTATATTTTCATTAAATATTAAGACTTTATCTCCTACCCATTATAATTTATGTTACTACTATTCTTATCATCCCTAAGGCCTTATGTGAATTTTCTAAGGCGTTTGATGATGATATGTAGTTGAATTTAAAGTATTTACATCTAACAATTTACGTGATTCCTTAAAGATATGAGTCAAAATTCCGTGCCTTGATCTGTAACCGTTTCCTGTAGAATACCGTACCGTAACACAACATTTTCCAGAAACCATTTTGCCACAACATGCTTCTTTGCTATGTAATGGATAACATTCAATGATTTTTGTAAGTTCACAGTGAATTGTTAGAATATAAGAATTAGACTGAATACCAGTTTTAATTGGACCGACTAGGTCTAATTTTTTTTTGGAAAGCTGAAGTAGCTGTCGAAGTTATTGTCCTTGGTTGCTTATTGTATTTACTGTATTTATGCCTTTGGCACTCATCACATTTTTTGACGAAAAGCTCAACATTTCTCTTTAATTTTTAATATTACTGTACGTGCGGTTTATACCTGTATGTTCACCTGCAGGCAAGTTACGGAAATCGTTTAAAAGTAATTGCCTCACCTCCTTGTTTTCGACACGTCTTAAGTCTTTGACAATATTTATTTTTATACTGATAGATTTTATATCATTTTTGTATTTCGAGAGATTTGCTATTATTTGTTTAGTATGCACATTTTTAATAATAACCAACTCCGGTATTTTATTTTTTTTGGAAATATTTCCAAGGATCCTCAACTTTGTACCTAAGTCAAAAGTCTGATCGGAGTTTAAATAAATAATTTGAGATATCTCGTCATATATAAAATCATTCAATTTTATAAAACCATGCCATGGCTTCCTTTATTTTTATAACTTTGAAACTTATCATTTTTTAGAATTTTTAGTTACTTATTACACTATTAACAGCATACTTCAAAATTTCTACTAATCCAGGGTGATCAAGCCTTTTATTGGTAGATTTGACATTTCCGGTCGCGTTTTTGACATATTTTGTTGTTTTGTTGGTGCTCTAATGGAATGTTAGTCAATCTTCTTTTGACACTTTTACTATGTCCTGCACAATAATTTTGAGCTAAAATCAAAAACTACTAAGCTAAATAATAAAGTATGCTATATTCGTATAATCAGAATAACGGATTAAAAATAGACCTGGTGTCCCACTTAAAAATTTTCAAGTTAGACCCATATTTTTTTATAACGAGAATATATTATACTTCACTAGGCAGCCATTTTGTTCATTTCGGCCTATTGGATTTTTGCTAAAAGATTACCAGGGCATCCCCATATAACCCTTAATTTTTGGCTAAAATCTGAACTCACTCTGATGAGTAGTTTTTAAGCTACGCGCGAACCGATAAAGAGACAGACCGACGGAATTAAATTTTTTATTAATATTTTTTGGTATCTAGGGACGTGACAACTTGAAAATATGTATAACCTGAGAGGGTGATTTTTTCACGATTACAAAATATTTTATTTTACTACCATTTTGTTCCGCCACTTTGAATTAGTACCACAGTTTTACTAATTATACCACAATTAGTTATGGCACACAATTTGAAATCAGTCCATTAAGTTTTTGGTTGAATTTGTAAATATCTTATTAAGCCATTTTGTTCCGTCATCTTGGATTTGTACCAAAATCATTTATCAGTCGATTTCTACATAATACGTAATTCTTATGCAAAATTTGAGATAGATTGGATAAGTAGTTTTATAGTAATACAATGTTAACATTTCACTAGGCCGCCATTTTGTTTTACCATATTGGATTTTTACCAAAATGTGACCAAGTCATCCGCAGATGATCCTTAATTTGTGGCCAAAATTTAACGGAATTGAGATAACATGTTTTTCGTCATCTAGCAAACCCTGAATCATAAAGATCCGAAAAAATCCCGGAGGGTGATTTTTTCACTATTACAAATCCTCCCTTTTACGAGAGAAGTAAAACTTGGGAAGCTACTTAATTGATGACTTTTTTTAACTATATTTATATAATCGTATATTATGCGATATATTACTTAAGACTGGGCCATTTTAAATGTTTGCAAATGATTAATTTGGTTGTATCAAATTTTTAATTACTTAGCAACCTGCATAAAAAAAAACAACTAATCCTAACTCGATAAAATTTGTCTGCCGTTAAATATTAATTAATTACAAGTGGGTAACTGATAAAAAAATTAATTTTATACTTTAGATTGCTAGCTATACAAAGGGCCCCAAAATTCCGCACCACTATTTATAGGTATGATTCCATACAATGAAATGTTAGAAACTTTTTATATGATAAAGGAATAATAATTTAAGAAGTAATTATGTCGACAAAGAAAACAACATGAAAAGCTCCTTTATTGATGACTTGTTCTTAAAAATATTTACAATAACGTGTATTATGTAATATACTGAATATTACTAAACGTTGGGCAATATTTTAAAAGTTTGCAAATGAACAATTTTGTTGTATCAAATTCTTTAATTACTTTGCATCATGTACCAAAAAAACTAACTAATAACTCTATGACTTTTTCTGTATTAAAATAGGTAGGTAATGATTAAAAATTATACTGCCCAACAAAGTTTTTTTTATAGGGCTTCAAATTTTTGGATTGTATTTGACTGAACTTGACTAAAAATATTTTTTGAAAAAATTTCCGAGGTCGTAAATATGAAACAGGAGTACAGTTTTTAATGCCATATATTGCATATACACACAATTTGAGAACTTGAGGAAGTATATTGTAAACCTAATTTAAGCTTTACCCTAATTACTGCTTAACAACATTGTAATTCGTCGTCCATGTCGTTTGTTTATGTTTTGTTGTGTTGAAAAGTTTTCGTGTTGAAATACTTAGAAAATATTGCATTGAACATCGCGAATCGTAATAATATACATTATGGACCTCCAATGAACGTTGGCAGAAGTTTTTATAAGTTTTCAAGTGTTTTGAGCGGTTGCTGGAAGTCGTTGTTTGTAATAACTGAAATTGAACAATAATAGTACAATTCGACGTGATCAGTTGTGACGTCATACTTTGACTAAACAACTTAAAACATTTTAAACTGCCCCGCAATTAATTTTAGAGACAAGTTTGACTGAGTATGGCAAAGTAAAGTGTTTACATTTTTTGTGTTCGGCTATACGGATTTGGACAATCTGCACGATCGGTTATTGGGTCTAATGGTCGACAGACAACTATTTTAATTGTTGGTTTAAGTAGTTAAAGAAAAAAAAACTTTTTACGCTGGAATAATAGTCGGTTACTTTAAATATTGTGCTAAGAAAGAGTCCAACAATTACGTATGCACGTATTACCTATAGGTCTTCCACCCCAGTTGTTTGGAGTGAAAGGGCAATGTCTTAATTTCAAAGGACCATAAGATATTCTGCTCTCAGGAGTGTGAACAAGCAGGGTAGATAGTGAAGATGTTATCCAAAACCATCTTGTGAGAATCGACGACCTTCAACAGAAACTTAAGGCTAAAGATTCATTCTGGAGAAGGCAGCAACGCCAATCTCAAGACTTCCAAAGCGATACTTGTGAGGTACAAAAAAATTACGAGACCAAAATAACTGAGCAGGCTCAATATATCTCGGTATTAGAGAAGGAACTGGAAGTCATAAGAAAAAGAACAACGCACTAAAAAAATCAATTGCAGGAAATTGAACTTAAAGTTAACAGAAAAGATCTACTGGATTATGTTAAGATCAAACAAAGTATGATTACATCAATGGAGACCTTCACAAAAGAAAACAAAGTTTACCTACAGGACATTGATGATTTGAAGGGACAAATTTTACTTTTAAATACGAATACTATTTGCTCTAATCAGAGGCCACTAACTACCATAACTACGAGTAGTGAATGCGAAATGGTTCTCAGATCGAAAGGCGAAGGGAATATACAAAGCGGTTTTGAAGTAGACTCTGAGGATCTTCCCTCCTTTAATAATAATAGTAATAAAGATAACTCTAGTGATATGAGAGGCGAAAAGTTGTTAAAGTTTTAATTGTGTGTGACGAGACTGGTAAAGGTCTTGATTATGTTTTAAATGGTTTCTTGGCTGAGGAAACTTAAACCTGGTGCTGATTTTAACAGGGTTACTGAGAATTTAGTAGCTTTAACAAAGGTCTGCTCCGAAAGTGACTATATAATAGTTTCCGCAGGGTCTAAAGATTTTTTTAGGAAAAAAATACCTTTATTTAGTATTCTGACTGTAATTAGAAACTGTTCTCGTACCAACTTGGTGTTTTTATCTGTGCCATATTTGTTTCATTTCCATATTAATAGTAAGGTATATGGTTATAACAATAAATTAAATTACTTTGTTTTTAGGATAAACAGGGTTTCAGAAAATTGTGTTTGCTTTGTTGACGCTGATTCAAAAAGAGGAAATAAGTTAAATAAAAATAGTTTGTACATTGAATTGGTGTTGGGCGTCAGCAAAGTAAGCAATAAGAACATTATCTTTATAAAGGCTCACTCTGATGTTAATATGGCTTCTACAGGTGATGATGCTTTCAAATCCAACTTACTCGTTCAGGTCGAAGATGGGGATAAAGATAAATCTGTCAACTTTTTTAGGGGTAACTTCGAGTCCTCCTTCAATGGGCAGATAGTGACTTTAATGTCATTTAACATAAGGAGACTGAGAAACAAAATCGTAGAATTAGAAATATTTTTAAATGAACATAAGATTGCCAACTTTAATTTTGAAAAATATAATTTAGTAACGTACACATCTCGCTCACAAATCAGGGGAGGAGGCACCTGTAGAGTGCGAGGCATTAGGGTCGATCAATCTTATACTCTTAGTTCTAGGTTGATGTATAAGGAATCTCGTTGATTATTAAACACTTCTATTTACACAGTTACCAGTATACATTACAATACAGCCAAGGGCAGGACCGACAAGGTCCGCCCCTTGGACTAACTACCACTTTCGTATATCTGTCGTTAGTTTCTGTCTTACGGACTAGAACTAGTGCATACACTTTTAGCCATGATGCTTAGTCAGCGTTCTCATTCCGCTTGTACATATTAAACAATATCAATATATTGCAATGACATATTATACGGGGTGATACTACACCTTCCCCTTTTTTAGAAGAATGATTCAGCTATCTGCTGAATTATTCTTATATCAACAACAATGTAAATACTACTGTAAAGTAACCCGATTAAATGACAATAAGTATATAAACAAAAGTCCTTATAAAAATTTAAAATCTGTAATAAGTAACCAAATAAAAAAATTATTCATGGTTATGATTGTCTGAAAAATATGTGTATGTATTTATGTATGTGTTAGTATGTATGTGTATATATATTCTTAAAATGTAATCTGTAATGAAAAAAAAAAATGTAATCTGTAGCATGTATAATGATGTATACTAAATAAAGAACTAACTAACTAATTGTTAACTATTGACTGAACTCATTCAATTTGCATCCTAGCTAATGGCTTTCACTATGGCCACTTGTGAAAGACACTGCTGTGTGAATAAGTTAAGTAATTGCATAATTGAAATATTTGTTTTTAAATAGGTATATATTAAAAGTGCTCATTGAATAGTTCCGTCAACCAATCAATAAAATATAAAAATGAAGAAATAAAATAAAATAATATTAAATTAAATAATCAACATCCTGTACATCAACATATTCATAACACATTCAGATTTAGTACGTATGATCGGGTGTACGCATTATATGTTTATATATATACGCTCAATATCTCGCTCAATATAATACAAAATGTATGTATAATTTTATTCTAATTAAGAAAAAATGTATTAGGTATTTTTAAATTTATAATAATTGATTAACTCTACAAGCTGAACAGGTATTGACATGGAAATATATTTAAATTCAAAAACTATTTACTTGCCAACGACATATTAATTATATACAAAAATTGTAATTATTAAACTAATGTTTTGAATACATCTTAAGCAAAGCAATATGGACCTTTTGATTAATAATATATTTATTGCTGATAACGAGTTACAACAATCAAGAGTACAATGTAGCACTATTTTAGTGTTATTGAACAATATGCATCCAATATTAAGAGTTTTACAGTTTTTTCCAAATATATTTTTTTTATAGAAAATATATATGCTTCCTTCTGTTCCCCGCAGTCCTTATTCATCAGTTAATACATTTTTAATATTGATAAGAACATTTAAATGTACATTAACTTAATATAATATTAATTGTTTTGCTTGTATACATATCTAAACGATAAATAAAAATATTTGAATTTGAATACATAAAGTTACGTATGAAAGTTGTAACTGGGGAGCTTGAAGTACTATATATATTGTTCAAACTCAAACTATTATGTGTTATTGTATTGGGACCATCAGATGTTCATTTTTATTGCGTCATAAGTAGTTTTTTTTTTTTTAAAAATCTTATTTAGCGCATTTTAATTTCTTTCTCCAACGATTTTTAATAAATTCACTTCATACGTTATACCACACTTCCTTTATCCATTTTTCTACTTTATGTTTTTCATATTTTGCATGCTTTTTTTTTTCAATATCACAATGTCGACATTTTTGATAATATACGATTATTCCGGAATTTAATTTTTTTTCTACATATTATTTCCTTTTTCCAGTTACCTCAGCGACGTACCTAAGTCATACGCTGATCGGTGATTCTGGTAGAAATATATTTGTGAATTTACATTATGTATTATGGGTACCCTATGCACTATTTTTAATATTATTTCTCGTTTTAGGTAACACTTCTTTCCATCAGCCATAGCTTAGATAATGGCGCTAACGCCCAATTTACCATTAATGAATTAGAAGTGCCCTTATTTCTTTTATCATATTACTCTCTATGCAGACTAGCTAATAATATACGCGCTCAGGACTGTCATACATTTGCGGTTGATCAGACCGGTCCTGTAAGATTCCTGACAAATTAAGTATAATATTCACTGTCGCACATTCCATTTTTATGTACTCATACCTTCTCCAAACTTTCTCATATGCATAACCATCCCTAACAATAAAACCCTTGTGATCATCAGCCATCGATTATAGCTATGGCAATATTTGTTCTAGGAAATATCATCATTAATGATCGGAGTTTTATGTTTTATTGGCCTTTTTTTTCTAACCTTACCAGGGTAGAAGTGACATATATGCTGCGCTGCTACTGTCTAAAGTTTCGCGAATTTTGGTAAAATAAGTTTTCGTTATGAGAGAGATAATAATTTTTTTTCTTTTTGGTTTAACGCATAAAATTAAGTTTATCAGAGACTATGATAAGATTGAACTAAAAATATGATATATATAACTTTGTTGTACCTGTAAAATTTACTATTACTATAAACCTCTTAAAAAAATAATACCCTATATATAATTATAAATATCGGTAATTTATACTAGATATCGTTACCAAGGATATTGTTGCATTATTGTTCGAAGCTCAAAATAATCATAATCTTAAAATGACCAAATCTGATTCTGCATATTACATAATATGCATCGAACTCTAAGTGCCTATTAGAATCTTAGGGTTACCTACATTTAATATTTGTGTATTTTTATAAATCAATATTCGCAAATAACAATGAATAAGCATATCTTATTAATTTTGTTGCAATTACGATGTTCCAATTTGGTCGTACTATGCGACGAATTTCATTGTCAGCGTAATTTACTAGATCGCGCCATCGCTTGTTTATAATAACATAAAGTCAATAAACTCACTATTGCAACACATGGAAGAAAATTATTTAAATTATTTACCTATCCTGAAATTTCATTAAAGTTTATACTTTGATTTTTATTTAATTATGCAATGTTAGTATTAAAAACATATTTCATCTGATATTTTAGAAAGGCAACCTCAAAGAGACATTAGTAAACCAGTAATTATTTTAGTCTCAACAAAATAAAAAAAAATCACCACTCTACTTATTAGCTGCAAAAATACTAAAATAGAACCAGGTTGTTATTTGATTTATAAAACAAATTTTATTATCGAAGTTATAAGACAATTTATGACTGGACTGGACGTTGTTAAGATAATTGCCATTTTTGTTATAACACACTCTAGCAGCTATTTCGCGGTATAGTTATAGAATAACAGCTAAAATGTAATTCTAGGTGCGTCATTGTTTCAAAAATTTACTGTGTAATTTATATAATTTTGGTTAGATACTCGTATTAAAAATTTTAAGCAAGACTCAAGGAAACTGTACAAATCTATGCCTCATATTTCTATCAACCACTCATCAAACACAAAACCATGCATTATAAGTCAAACAAACGCTAGTTCACTAAATTATTTTATTTTACGTTTTTGGTAAAATTTGGCACTAAGTGTATTTTACCAACTCTGTTATATAATTCACAGTGTTTAATTTAATTCGTGGAAGGTTTTTGTGCCGTTCGAGCATTAGTTTAATTTTTAGATATACATTAAAATATAATTACAAACTTAAATGTAACCAAATATTTATAAAATGTAAATGTTATGTTAATAAAAGCAATATTCTCCTAAACTTTGTACTCACAAATTTGTCAACTTGATTTTAATGGTCTAATTTTCGCAAATATAGTTCTTTATCGAAAAAATCAATTTTAACCCCTTTAGGGTAGAACTTCGAAATAATTGCCTTAAGTCTTATTTATTTACTAAGATACTGCAGAAAAATAAATTATTATTTCTCAAATTTTACGTCCATATGGGTGGAAAGAAATCACGTTAAATGATTGGATTGGAATCAATTCGCAATAGAATCTTAAAACCTACTTTAAAATTTATGTAAACATTTGCCTCAATTAAGGAAAACATTTCAAAAATTTTAGAAACTGATTTTTAATAAATTGTTTTAATTGCGGAGAGATTGCAAAAATATTAATGATTTATTTTTCAATATACTTGATTAAAAAAATCAATTATTATAATTGATACGTAAAATAACATTATCTTAGACAAAAGAAAACTTTCATAACCAGCAAAAACCTCAGCACAACCGTCTTCGCATAACGCTGCTGAACTTTAATATAAATATCTATTGCACTTTAGAATCAATATCTACGTTAATCAACATCTGATGTCCACTACGAGTTAGTCCATTTTTTTATTTATCATATTATAGTAATATTATTTTAACTTGAATCCTTATTATTAGAGAGATAAAAGATAAAATTAAATTATTATTAAATTGCATTAGTTTTTAAGTCAAGATTAAATTTGTTAAGTAATTTTTAATATTTCTAATAAATTGGTACCTGATATAAAATATCCGTCAATATTCTGACCAAATATCCGTCAATATCTGTTTACGCAATAATATATACTTATCTACAATTTTATACCTAATGATAATAGAAAATGTCGATAAAAAAAACACCCTTATTTTAATTATTTTAACCTATTGCCTGATTATAATTCTAGTACCTTAAGCCTACACTCCTTTTAAGAATTTTGGTTCCTGGAATTTGGTATGTTTACATATTTATTATACTTCAGATTTAAGTCCTTTATATCAAAATTTCATTTATACCCAATTTCCATATCTAATTTTTTGTCTCTCTTGACCCTAAAATAAAACCCTAAAAAAAAATCTTTCTGGTCCATCTGGTCATTAACATCATCCAATTCGCTGTAGTTTTGAAATTTACATATTCTGGCCTGGTTTATTATCAGCTTATTGTCCATCATATATTATTTCCAATTTCCACTGGTCTCTACTGTTATGCCATAATATTCTTGTCGTGTTATTTTGTTAATTCCATACAGTGCCATTCAGTCTTTTAATGCACGATCTTTTAGGCAGGATCTTCTGAGCTTCTAGGGCAGGAACTTTTAATACAGGATCTTTTAGTGCAGGGTCGCCATGTAGAGTGCGAGGCATTAGGGTCGATCAATCTTATACTCTTAGTTCTAGGTTGATGTATAAGGAAACTCGTTGATTATTAAACACTTCTATTTACACAGTTACCAGTATACATTACAATACAGCCAAGGGCAGGACCGACAAGGTCCGCCCCTTGGACTAACTACCACTTTCGTATATCTGTCGTTAGTTTCTCTCTTACGGACTAGAACTAGTGCATACACTTTTAGCCATGATGCTTAGTCAGCGTTCTCATTCCGCTTGTACATATTAAACAATATCAATATATTGCAATGACATATTATACGGGGTGATACTACACACCGCCATATTCATTAGGGAGATGGTAACATGTAAGGAATTACTAACGAACGTGAAGCTAATTGATAAACATTGTGAGTTTTGTTGTATGGGAATTGTAACGAGTAATGTAAGTTACGTAATTGTCTCTTTTTATATAGCACCAAGCGGTAACATTAATATCTTCTTAGATTTGTTAGGTCTAGTTATGTCTCAGATTTTTAGCATAAATAAAAAGATTGTCATTTGCAGTGACTTTAATGTCAGGTTTGACTTACAGGACACCGATGCAGTGGATATAACCAACCTATTGCTTTCTTTTAATCTCAAATCGGATGTAAGGGGCATGACTAGGGTCTCTCCTGACACAGCTGCTCTGTTGAATAACATTTTTTCAAATATAAATAAGGGTGATGCCTTAGGTAGGATTCTGTATACCGTCATTTCGGATCACTATGCTCTTGTAATTAATATTGTATTGGGTTTTAATGGTTCTAAGAAATTCTAGAAAAAGAGGTCATTTAATGAAGAGACTACTCATGAATTTAAGATCTACGTGGGCACTGAGGATTGGTTAGAGATCTACCAAATGGAAGATCCAAACAAAGAATATGAATAATTAAAAAACAAAATAAGACCAAATCTTCACAAAAATGTATTTATCTAGGCTCGACGCGTTTCGGTTAAACAACCATTTTCAAGAGCATGTCAGTATCTAAAAAAATGTCAAAATTTACGGGAGCCAGGAATAAAATAATAGCTTCAAACTGAGAATTCAAGAACACTCAATGCTCAAAAATCTCCAAATGATAATAAATCAGCATTTGGTGTTCACCTTAAACAAACAAAACATTCTTTCGATATTGAAAATAATTTTAAGATGTTACATAATATATCCAGGGGTAAAAAACAGGATGCTCTTGAGAGCTTGGAAATTGCGAATATTTCAATTAACAAAAATTATACTACGTTAAATGAACACATCGGTAAACAATTTGTTGAGGCGGCCCATATAATAAAATTATTTAAATAATAAGCAGTAAGCAATTCCCATATTATATTCATATCTTAAACCAAAAGAATGTTTATTTTTATATGCTTGTTTTTATATACTCGACTTGTGAATAGGTTTGACTTTCACAGCCAGGACATATTTACAGATCATCTTTCAGTAGATAATAATTAGTTTTTAATGTATGTAAGTGTTTTAAACGTTGATCTTCTATGTGTTGATGTAATTTGTATCCTGTGTTAACGTTATGTAAGTGATTTATTTTATATTATTTTATTCCTGATTCCCGTAAATTTTCACATTTTTTTAGATATTTACGTGCTCTTGAAAATGGTTGTTTACATTTCTGAAGATTTGGTCTTATTTTGTTTTTTAATCATTATGTTCCGACTTCACCGGGGAGATGAACTCACAAATGAACAATATGAAGCATTTTTTAATATATTTAAACACAACTTTGATAAGTGGTTCCCCCTAAGAATTGTTAGGTTTAGGGATTCAGCTGAGACTTGGGTCACGGCTAAGATAAAGAAATGGGAGGCAAAGACTCAGGGATATGTACTTACTATATAAACAAACCAATAATTCTGATTTATTAAAGAATTACAAAAATTAAAGAAAATTCTACAAAAATATATCAGAAACTATAAAAAAGTTATAATGATAATATAGTAGTAAATGCAACTAACAAAACAAAAGGAAAATTTTTAATAAAAATTCAAAACAAAATTAAGAAAGTAAATGAAATTAAACTACGGAACGGGGAAGGAATTGTGACTGATCCTGAGACTGTCGCTAGCTTGTTTGCTTCCCACTTTGATTTGGTCGTCGATAAAGCTGTCGGTGGTACCATGTAAGATATTCTTACTGTACCGATCATGCCGTTTTCCTTCTACTTAGAACCCACTATTTCGAATGAAATATGCCGTAATAGCCATAATTTCTTCCAAATTTTCGTCAGGGTTGGATAAGATACCATCTGTAGCTCTAAAGATGGGTAAAATAGTTCCCATCTACAAAAAAAGAGATAAGCAGGACATAACTATCTACCAATTTCGCTGCCGCCAAGTGTTTGAAATTGATTTGAGATTGATGAACTATTTTCTAAGGTTTGATTTGTTCTATGAGGCGAACATGGGTTTTTACCTAAAAGATTTAATGTTATCGCCATTTTTCAGGTTTTAAATTCCTCCATAGAGGCTTTGGATCGAGGTGAAAAGGTGTCAGCCATTTGTTTTGGTTTTAGTAGGGCATTGGATTTTATTGATCACGAACTGTTGTTATATAAGCTAGAATACCTTGGGGTGCGTGGACTGACCAATAAATTACTTAGGTCATATTTAACTGACAGATCCTTCAAAATATCCATTACTTCAGTTCTGACTGATGGGGTGAGTTCCCTATCTACGTCAGTTAGAATGAACAAAGGAGTTCCAGAGGGTTCAATCCTTGGACCCATCTTATCTATTATATTTTCCAACGACATGCACTTAAAAGTAAATATTAGTTCCCTGGTTGAATTTACGGATGACACATCATGCATTGTGTCCGCTCCTGGAATTACTTCACTGTCGCCGAGGGCGTCAGACATTGCTCAGGCGGTGTGTGATTGGTGTCAAAACAATAACCTCATTGTGAATATTTCCAAAATATCAGTCATTTTACACTAAAATTAATTGCCCACGTTTCGACATTAATCGGTTTCATCTTAGGGACATATTTTTATGACTGACAAACATAATATTTCCAATATACAAAAATAGGTTGCCATGTGTTTTCAAAAATATTTTTGGAAATTATAATTGAATTAAATATTTTAATAATAATCTGTCCCTGAAGATGGAATATGTCAGGTTTCAAACGGAGACATTTAATTGTAATGTTTATATAAATAAATTGACAAAAAAGCTGTAAACTTCTTTTCTTTTGTAATTTTTTGTATAGTTGAGTTAACTTTTGCACATATATTAGATGATTTTGCAAACTAATTAAGTATTAGATATATAATAACTAATTACATTTGACAACATGATTAAAAAGGTATAATCCTATTTCTTACATTAAATACAATTTTGTTTTACTACCACAATAATATATAGCACTACAGAGCTAAACAAAAATATTTTCTATGTGAAGGTTTCAATGATAAAACTTTATTTTTTAACCAAAGTGTTTAATCAAAGCGTATTGTAATTCATATTTATTTTTTCGTAAATATAGCGGGTTTTTACATTTCCCTGTTCATTAAATTGAACTTCAACTTTTTTCAGAAAATAATACTTCTTTTGTGCACGAAATAGGGTTGCCAGACGTTCCTTTTTTTCGGGACTCTCCCGACAATCAGAATAAAACTTGGTATGCAATAAAGAATTTTCTATTGGACACGGTGACGGAAATGACTAAAAATAACATGCTTATTCTAAACTGCACACAGGAAATATTATTAGAGTTAAGCAAAATAATATTCTAATGTGGTATAAAAAAAATAAATTGAGCCCCTAAATTTTCGGGTACTTGCTGTTGAGCTTACTCACGTTTACTTTACAGTTCGTCCCCAGCAATCCTACATATTTATTAAACGATTGTATATTAAAGATGTTTCCTGTTTTTTTTTTTTCCTTTTTCACTCAAAAATTGCAAATAATATTGCCTGTGATAGAACAAAGTCAGAAGCGATAATCAAAGCCATTTTAGCCTCAACATCGCTGGAATACGTGCAGCTACTGAAAGAAAATTTATTTTTCTATTTCATCCGACGCCTCTAACAAAGAGACGATAAAGATTTATCCAACTTGTGTTCGATACTGGACAGTTGAGAATGGAATTCAAAATAAATTGCTAAAATTTTTCGAGGAATGAAACCTCGGATGCTATTATCAACAAACTATTAAGCAGACTTGAATTTTTTGGACTTCAAATTAAGCAAGTATCGTCCGATACCTCCGAGAACGCCAGTGTGAATTTTGGCATTCATCATTCCATTTCCAAAATCCCTGATTGTTATCGGCAGGTTGTCCTGCTTATGCAGATGCGAATTTTAGTCCTACTTACAAAGATTCATTTGTTTTTTGTCTCAAGTTGGATCCAGTTCACAAATACGTCAGTTCACAGTTAAGACCTTTACTTTTAAAGCGACCTTGTTAACGTAAACTAAATATGTGCCAATGTAAATCCCTATGGTACATTACAAAAAAACCCACTGTATAGTTGTTCTGTTGACCATCTTTCTAGTTCAGATTCAAAAATTACATTATTAATACTGTGGTTAAACTTAATCCAATTTAAACGGAAAATGTTGAAATGTTTATGTTCCCGTCTTAGAAAAATATATTTTTGTTTGAAACATATATGTCCCGGATTTTATTCATTTGTCCCGGTCGTTTATCTTTTTTTTACCACTAGTCCCATTTTGACAACAAACAGATCTGTCATATAAAAGATTTACCCTCAGACTATAAAACAAAGGATAGCCTCAACATTTCATTCATAAATAGTTTCGAAAGCTGGATCTATTTTTGTTTTTCGCCTTCTATGGCTGCGGGAGAAAACATATATCTTCCTCTGCATCGCCGGTCCCAAAAATGGCAACCCTGTTGGCTCTCACTATAGACAAATTAAACTCGAGGAACTAAGTAGTTTGGAATTTAGTATGTGAAGGAATAACGTGAGCTACTTCCTAGTAGGTATCTGAAGATTAAAATCACAATATGATTTAAACAAAATGTTTTATAACCAAGAGGCATTTTAAACATCCAAAAAAATACGTTTGTTTTTAAATAAAAGCATTTAGCCATAGAAATATAGAACTTATTTACATAAAAAAAGTATATTTGTATTGTAAATAACGCTTTTAAGCATTTGGAGAGCTAGTATGTATTTTAGTGTTTACGTTATGTAAAACTCAACCCAAAATTGGCAAAATATTTGTTTTTGTTCGATTAGTACCCATTTTTGTCTTGTTTTCCGTGCCAATTAACATACTTAAGTGACTTAAATATCAAATTAATATGTGTAAGAGCTAAGGCCTTACGGTTCGGACACCACTGATATCTAACATTAATTACGTCAAGACTTACTTGTGATATGATATTTCCACACTTAAGTAGTTTAAATTTCCACAAACAACACACTTCCTCACTATAGTTTTTCATCTATATAAGCGCTACAATACACAGAACCTACAAAATCATTAAAAAACTAAACTAATACATAAATAACAACGATCGGACGCGGTAACAAAGATGACAACAATGCAGCGTCTGTTTTGAAATTAGACTATAAAACAAAAGTGCTATGATGATTGCTATGAATGAATAGTTGTAAAACTGCTCGTAAGGGACCTAAATTTGGGGTAGCGTCCTATTTCGTAATATTTTTATTATTACATTTTTGTAATTTTCCAAAGACTTAGACAATAAATTGTATGTAGTTTTTTTAATATACATATAATTGTGTTATGAAAATATATAAACCTATTGGAGTATTTCGATAAAACTTGGCTTAGAATATTTGACAATTTTCTACCTATCGATGTAGTGCGGAGGGAAAAAATTAATCTATGATCCCGTGTGAAATGTAAACAATTGGGTCTCTCTTGTTTTTATAGTCTAAGGATTTACCACTAAATGTGGTTGGCAGGATAGCATCTGATCCACCAGAAATGGTATATTGCCGATAACGGTGACGTCCGTTACGTTCAGGAAATGGGCCCTTGTATTTTAAGCGCCCTGTTAATGTAAGTAAGTGTAATAAACAATTGACAATGTATATAATAGATCTATTATTAAAATAACTTCCTTTTTTACTTATTTACATTTATGTATGATAGATAGACACTAATTATGATTTACCTCTAAAGTCAGTGAATTTCTATTCTGACATTAACATTTCCATCGCTATGAAAAACACCTAATGATGTGAGTGAAGATGTTTATATTTATGAATACTTCTTGCTGGCCCAATATAATAATAGACCCTTACAAGTTAAACATCCTGAATTAAACAATAAATATAATGGTTTAAACAAAATACTTCTCCAAGCAGAGATACAAAAATCGGTAAATTTCCTTTACCCGGAACTTTCCTTGGTATGAATCTTTCCTTTCGCTAGGAATAGTGAAATAAGACCCAATTTAGTTCCGTCATTTAGAACTGTCCACCATTTTGCTCCAAAATACTGGATTCGTACCAATATTTTACCGGTTTCTACCACTGCACATTTTTAGACATGATTTAAAATGAATTGAATAAGTAGCTTTTACCCTGATCTTGTTAAGATCACCATTTTGTGCTGTCATGTTGAATTCGTATCCATTTATTCCTATATCACATTTAATATTTGTGCAAAATTTGAAATATTTTATTTGGGCGACATTTTCTTCGGCCATTTTAAATTCGTACAATTTTGCTAGTTTATCTCTATATAAGACTTAATGATTCCACACAATTTAAAATTAACTTAATAACTAGTTTTTTTAGACTGATTTTTCAAATATTTTATTAGGCCGCCATCTTGGATTCGTATCAAAATGTTTCTTGTTTTTTTCTATGTAACACTTGGTTTTTGTGCAAAATTTGAGGTTAATTGAGTAATTAGTTTAGTAGTAATAATTTTTTTAACATTTCACCAGGCCGCCTTTTTATATTCCGGCTTATTGAATATTTACCAATATGATACAGGTCATCTCCATAAGCCCATTAATTGTTTACTAAAATTTGTAGTCAATACAGATAAAACAACGGAGTAGAGAAAACATATTTTTTGGCATCTAGTTATGCTAAAACGCAAATATTGTTTGTAAAACTTTGGGGCGTGATTTTTTCCACGATCACAAAAATTTTTTGGCCGCCATTTTTACTAGTTCGTCCCTATATCATATTTAATTATTGCTCAAAATTTGAGATCGATTTAATAAGTAGTTTTTCAGGTTGTATTTTTAAATATTTTATTAAGCCATTTTCTTTTATCATCTTAGATTGGTACTAAAATTTTATCAGTTGATTGTTATTTGATTTTTATGCAAAATTTCATCTAAATTGTATAAGCAGTTTTTTAGTAATAATTTATTTAACAATTCACTAGGCCGCCATTTTGTTTTACCGTATTGAATTTTTATCAAATGTTATCAGATCATCCCCATATGACCCTTAATTTTTGACCAAAATTAGAAGTGAATCGATTAAATGAAAACACGTTTTTTGGCATCTAGGCATACTAAAACTTAAAGATTTGCACGACACTTCCCTTTTAAGTAATGAAATATGTTTATATGGAATTATTTAGTATATATATATATATATATATATATATATATATATATATATATTTAAATATACTAAATATATAAAACTATTTGTATTAATGATTTTTTTTAATTTCATTATTTGAACATCTTAAATATATATTTAGACAAAGTAAACGGAATGTTGAATTACGAAATTTTCTTTGGTATTACATGTAAATATTTTAATAAAATAATTATAGCTTAGGTTTACTTTGGAGATTCCATTTGTGTATTGTGTTAAAAGCATGTGCTAGAAATGATAAAATATATTTAAATGATAGCTGATGGTTTACAGTTTAAAGTTTATAAATATGTTCCGATAACGATATTAGAAGTCAAACTTTCATGAAAACCAGTTAATGAAATGTATGAAGTTGCTTGATAATCATGAATACTTCCACTTGATCCAGAGAATGAATTACATTTAAACACTTCTTAGAAAACTAAGGCATGGCTAATTGTTTTTAAAATAAAATATTAAAATATGCAATTGTGGCTTATACATGATTGATATAGTGAATAATAAGCACTTTGGTTTTAATATAAAGAACAAATGCATAATATTTTAGTTTAACATAAAAACATTAAGCTTAGTGCCAATCATTGCATACAATATCGCATTATAAGGGCATTCTTACAGTTGTTAAAAAAACTTTCATCTCCTTCAACTGCAGATTTATAACTCTTCTTTAGATCATAAGTAAAGCAGTAGTTACACACCCACTAATTCGTACAAACACCAAAGGCCTTCGTCAAGGAAATGTTTTCTTGTTCTTCGATGATGACCTAATATGATCCTAGCGGGGACGAATTGAACCGGTCTCCCTTTAAAAATGTGTTCTTGTTTTGTTTTTAATCTATGTTTTTAGTCCATGTTTTAGTCATTGATAGCAATACTTTTTAGTTTTAACAAGCTCTTTCCCTTAGAGATCAATGATCTTTTTTCTACCATAAATATTATCCACCATAATAACAGACAGTTCGACATAAAATATATTAAACCTCTCTCTGAAACCGAACAATCACGATACACAGACGAATGAGAAACAAAGAACCTTGTAAAGTTGAATGATATAATAACTGATATTTCAGAAATTACCCCTAAACACGTCAGTTATTCCAATTAATACATTCTTAAACTTAAACTTTTGCTGGCATGGACGCACTACGTCAACAACTGCCACATCAAATACAAAAAAAACAAGCTTTTTCAAGACTAAAAGATATTTTTTACTATCTTTATGTCTAGGGAGAATTTTCTCTTTTAGTATGAAACCTGAACTTAATCTATAATCTTCCCCGGAGATAGACTGTTGTAGCTATTTTCTACGCATACTACCAGGCCGTATGTTTGGATGGAATAATATATATTATGAACTCCCCTAAGTAACATAAAATAACAGTTTCTAATGATTTCAGTTGTATACGAAGAAAAAGTCACGGAAATACTTTTTGACAATTTTTACCTTATTGGGTTAGTGTAATTACACTTACTACCTCATAAGTATTTTTTATATTCTTAAGTTTGTTTAATTTAAAAAGAGCAAAAAGCAGCGCAACAGAATACTTTGAGTAAACTAATAATACAGCGACTCTATTCGACAAAGTAGTAATTATTGGCTCTTTTATGTATAATTGCTAGGGACGTTCATAAACTTGTATAACGTTTATATAGTAGCAAATGAATATAATACTGGCAACTGCTACAATGATGAACTGACAATTTTTGGAGAATTAGAAGCGTTGAAGCACATAGTTGAGAAAATCAAAATTTTGTATTAAATTTTTTATCACTATGCCTTTATATTAAGAGTATAAATATGCATTGGCCTCCTGCTATTGCTTGAACTCCAGCATTTACATTGGCACCAGCTTCAGCAGTAGCTTGATCATCTTGTTGAGAAACTACAGAATTACAGGGAAATAAATACAGCCAGAACCTACAACTTGGTGAAAAGAAGAAAACTGGACCTGATCCGCTAGCTAAATTGTATAAAATTAGTAAATACATTAAACTTTACATTGTAAGAGACAAACACTAATTCTGTGCAGCACACATTTAAAAAAAGATTCTTATAAGCATTCTGGGATTATGCCCCTAGAAATTACTATATTTGTTTGGAGACCTAGGCGAATACCTGCGGAGATGACTTACAACTGGATGCGGAGAAGGTCTTTACATACTCCGTTGGTCCGCAGATACTTCCCAGATATTAAGTTTCTAACTGGTTTTCGTTAACGATCATCCTGTTTTTATTTTAAAGTGGTGTATTATTTGTGGTTAGGATCCAGTAAATAAACTTTTTTAAAATGTCGGCGTTTCGCAACTTTATTGTTGCATTCTCAGGACACATAAAATTTATATCCTACATGAAACCCATATTACCTACTCCGTTGATCTGCAGATATTCCCTAATCCCAAATAATACACCACTCTATCATCAAGAAGATCATTAACGAAAACCATTTAGAACAGAGTAGGGTAAGACTGATAATATGGGTTTCATGCAGGATATAAATTCTATAAATATGTCCTGAGAATGCAACAATAAAGTTACGAAACGTTGACAATTTAAAAAAAGACTTTAGCTTTTTTTACTGGATCCTAACCCCAAATAATACACCACTCTAACATAAAAACAAGAAGATCGTTAACGAAAACCATTTAGAAACTTAATATCCAGGAAATATATGCGGATCAACGGATTAGGTAAAGACTGATAATATGGGTTTCTTGCGGGATAGAGTATCTATATATGTATCCTGAGGATGCACAAGTTAAGTTCCGAAACGTCGACAAATTTAAAAATGATTTGTTTTTTGTACTGGATGTTAACTCCAAATAATACACCACTCTAACAAAATTTGTTCAGCCATATTGGATTTTCACCAAAATATTAACAGGTCATCCCCATATGACCCTTAATTTTTGATCAAAATTTGAAGTCAATCGGGTAAGTATTACTTAAGCTATGTCGTAAACTGACACACAGACCGACAGACGGACCGACGGAATTGATAAAACATGATTTTTGGTATCTAGAGATGCTAAAACGCCATCTTGAATTCGTACCACAACTTTACCTGTTTATCTCTATATCACTCTTAATGCTTGCACAAAATTTGAAACTAATTATAAGTGGTTTTTGGACTGATTTTTTAAATATTTTATTAGGCCGCAATTTTGTTTTTCTATCTTATACTCCTAGAAAACAGTTCATTCCTATTTAACACTTGATTTTTGTGCAAAATTTGAGATACATTGGATAATTAGTTCTTTTAGTAATATTTTTTTGAGCGTTTCATTAGATCACCATATTTTTCCGGCATATTGGATTTTTACCAAAATATTACCAGGTCATCCCCATATGACCCTCAATTTTTGACTAAAATTTGAGGTCAGTCTGATAAAATGGAATTGGAATATTTTTTTGGCATCTATGGACGCTAAATCGTCAAGATATGTAAAACCTGAGAGGGTGATTTTTTCACGATTACAAAAATTTTATTTGGCCGCCATTTTGTTCCTACATCTTGGATTGGTACCAAAATTTTACCAGTTGATTCCAACATAATACTTGACGTTAATGCAAAATTTGAAATAAATTCGACAAGTAAGTAGCTTTTTCATAATACTTTTTTAACATTTCACTAGGCCGCTATTTTGTTTTTGCCATACTCGATTTTTACCAAAATATTACAGGGTCATCCCCATATGACTATGATTTTTTATCAAAATTTGAAGTCAATCGGGTTGGTTTTTAAGCTATTCCGCCAACTGACAGACAGATCGACACACGGGCTGACGGAATTGATGAAACATTTTTTTTTGTATCTAGGAACGCTGAAACGTGAAGATATGTAAAACCTGAGAGGCTGATTTTTTTCACGATTACAAATATTTTATTTGACCGCCGTTTTGTTTCGCCATCTTGAATTAGTACCACTATTTTACTAGTTGATCCCTATACCACAATTATGTATGCCACACAATTTGAAATCAAACTATTAAGCAGTTTTTTCAGGCCGAATTTTTAAATAATTTATTAAGCCGCCATTTTGTTTCGCGAGTTTTCCCGTTCCGAAATTTTCCAAATTCGTGACCGAAGAAAAATTTCTTATTATTAATTCACTCACGTGTGAGATTCGATAAAAAAAATTCTCACCTCAATACATAAATTACTTAATAATGAGAAATATTATGTAGCTATATTTGGTTCGAAATCAAAATTCTTAAGTTGGTTCTGTGACTGACAATCGAAAAAGTATGTGTCAATATCTATTTGAGGTAGTGATTTGAGAAAATAAAATATCTTGTCAAAAATTTTGAATAATGTCTCGTTTCGGAAGTTAAACTGAGGAATATATAATGAAGGAGATTGAGCGTTTAATTCCGCATAACACCAAACGTAATAAGGCAAGTATCTGGAAACAATTTATAGAGTTGTGTAATGAAAAATCATACGTAGTCGAAGACGGATCTACTTCCATTGTGCAGTTGGCAAATATTTTACAAGATTACAGGGATGGCGAAGATTACAAGGAAAATGTGATAAAGATAATGTGGAATTCAACCGCCAAACAATTACAAGAAACGTGGTTTAATAAATTTAGAATTAAATTTAATCCATTTTCCGATGCTGAATTTGCAGTAGCTAGAGCAGCACGTGATGCTAAGCGACGACAATTACAGAGCAATCCTTCTAAAACAAAATAAAGCGCTGTAGCATTATCTATTGAAGGATACAACAAAATTGTGATCCTTTGGGGATGAGGATTCACCAAAAGGCCTTCAAAGAAAATGTTTCCATTGGGCGTCTCATGAACTGGCTTGGAGGAGCGGGGAAGGATGTACTGTTAGCATAAATTTTTTTGTGGAAGAGAAGGATAACGAAGATAAATTTACAGGACGCTTAGAGGATGTATGTACAACCCAGTGTTTTCAAAGGCTGCACAAGGCGGGTCAAAGAAACTCGCAGATAGCAAATGGTTAATAAGTAATCCTTCTAAACATGAGGTATGTCCAGTCCGCCTTTTTCAAAAATTATGACGAAAAAGGGGACATTTAATCACAACTGATAGATTATTTTTGACTCCGAACTCAAATTGGAATCACCCACATTAAAAGGGTTGGTATAAAAACTGCCCTGTTGGAAAAAAACCGCCATTTCTTCATTAAGATCACCAACCACTCAGCAAGAGTTACTGCTGTCTCTAATTTAGCAAAAAGAGGAATCGGCGAACAGCAACTTATAAAGATCACAGGCCATAACAATAGCCAGTCAATTAAGTCCTATTTGCAAATGGATATTAATCATCTTGAACAAATTATTGAAGCTATGAGATACAGTACCACTCGCAATATCCCGAGCAGTGTCTTTCCGGAAACTCAGTCGAAATCCGTTGTTTCAAATCAACCTGCAATTGTATATAATAATTGTGTTTTTAATATTACGAATAATAATAATTATAATAAAGAAAATAATATTAATAATAATTAGCTAGATGTTGTACGCTGTGTAGGTATTTAACAATTAAGTTATTAGTTTGTCTGTTACTTTCAATTATATTGTAAGTTCTTATTTCTCCCTTTTATTCATATATATATATGTATTGTAGGTATATACATATGTTATAATAAATGGCTAATGTTGCTTAAATTGCCTTCCTTATGTTTTATTTAATTGAAAAAATATTATACATATCATATATAGTCTAAATTATTTATTTTTATTGAATTGTGGTGTCTAAAATATAGGGAAATGTTTTAATACAATTTTTTAGGCTCATTTTTGTTATGCTACGGGTCAACACGTAGAGATTTTTCTGATTTAAAAATAGGGTAAATTTCTAAGGAAATACTTAACAGGAATCAGTGGTTTAATTCAAATATTTGTTTCTAAAGTTACAAGGTCTTTTTTCCAGAGGCTTTTATTGAAGTGCCTATTTCCGAGAGTACTTTTAACATACATACATATAATTATTAATATTATAATTATATCGCCTTAGAATAAATATCAAATTGAATGCCTTGCTTAAATTTTAGTTACATGGAATAATCATTATATACATACGAACACTCTAAATAATTTATTTTTATTAAATTGTTGTTACTAAAATATACGGAAATATTTTTTAAACTAATTTTTTGCGCCACAATTTTTGTTATACTGCATGTAAACACAGATATTTTACTGGATTTCCAGAAATAAAACAAAGTGTCTTCATTGGATTTTGTTTTCACGAAATAACAAAAATTAAGTCATAAATCTTATTTACCATTGACTTTTTACAAGTATTTGTTTCTAAAGTTAACGGAAGTTGTTTTGTTAGAACTTTTTTAATAGAGTTCCTCCAGAGTACCCAGGAGGAAAAAGATTTCCGAAAATCTTCGTGGTTTCTATGGTAACAATTAAAAATGAAGGCATCTGATTGGTCCTAATATGACGGTGCGAAATTTTCGAAAAAATACGATTTTTCCCGATTTAATTTTAATTTTTTGCTGACTTTATTTCAAAAGGTATTTCAAAATAAATTTTACGATTTCATTGCCATTTTTTCTCCTCTACCAGACTGCAGGATCAAATTTTAAATTCGGCACTTCGTATCATCAACTTCATTTTTCAAATATGAATCTGGATTTTTTTTCATATTTTTGAAGCGTATGATCTCCCAAATACAATAACTTATAACACTTTATAACATTTGCAATTTACATATAATTATTTAGTTTATAATAACTCTGAGCAGGAGCGGCTCATGGTATTAGTAAGTGGTGAGACACATTTAAAGAAAATTATTTTAAATATGGTTAGATTTCTAAGTTACTCTAGTGACCACTCTACTTCGTCAATTGCATAATAAATTAAAAAAAAATATTATTACTAATTCAAATTATTAAATTTATAAAATTTTGTTTATATGAAAATCTGTACCTATTACGCACCTATCCAGTATGGTGGGAGTAGAGAGAAAAGGGTTAGTCGAAGGATAAAGACATTAAATATATAAATATAAATTTTAAAACTAATAGCAATAACTTTCTAAAAAATTTACAAAATAAACTTTGAAAAAAGTCACCTCGGCGTAAAATAAAGTATACCTATATTCTAAAAATGTGAAAAAAAGTTAATTATAAAGGAAAAACGCGAGTTTTAAAAATTAAATTTTTTTTTATAAATTAAAGAAATTCTGCGATTCTTCTGTTCAGCAAAATGATCTATTACTTCTTCTATGAAAACGTTCTCATCCTGTGATTTTATAAATCTTTTTTCAATTGAGATTTTTGAATAGAAACTTCTTTCTATTCTTCTAACAGCAATACATAATAATTTAAAAAGTTCTGGCATACAAAGTTTTAAATCATTATCACGAAAAAAAGTTAACATTTTATAAGGGTTTGTGCAACTTTCATATCGTTTTAGTTGATTTATATCAAATATATTGTATTGGGTGGTCAAATTTTTTAAAAGCTCATGAGAAAATTTTTTTGCAAAAATGGAGAATTTTGGTCACAAAACCTAACCTCTATGTGATACGCCATACTGTCAAGAATTAAAAAAAAATTGCCTTAAATGTTGAGCTGACATTTCAAATCCTTTACGACGTTTTGAGTGTAAAGCGCCGTCATCCAATTTTTTATAAATTGAATCAAAATAAGTACTGTTACTGCTAAACTCACGAATTTTAATTAGAGTAGTCTGTAGTAAATTTCTTGTCTTAACAACATCTGTATTTGTATTTTGTAAAATAGAAAAAACGATATCGCTTTGGTGAAAAATTAATTCAAATGTTTCTAAAAAAATATGTTCTGAGGATCCTCTAAAAAAGTTTTTAAACCTACTGCTTCTCTAATTGATTTTTGATCGAAATCGCCACTATTAATAATAAAATTAAAAGTCTCAAGTAATTTGTCCTTATTGTTATTAACTGTCAAAACTGCGCGTGAAGTAAAATTCCAACGAGTTGTTATATTAGTAGGTATACGATTTCCTCCAAGAACCTGATCGGGTTGAGAAAAATACTTTAACCTGATGAATTGAACTGCACGCATTACTTAAAACCAAATTAAATACATGTGTATAGCAATGATTAAAAAATGCTTGTGGTGTTATAGATTTAATTTTTCTCTGTAAACCGTTTATTTCTCCCGACATTACGCAAGCCCCATCATATGTTTGAGCCACTAATTTAGAATGCAAGTCAAATTTTTCGAATTTGGTGGATACAAATTGAAATAAATCTTGCACAGAACGCCCAGAACTTATGTCATAAAATCCCATGAATCGCTCAACAGGTTGACCATTTATAACGTAACGAAAAATGACGGATAATTACGAATGGCAGCTTATGTCAGTGGTTTCATCAACTTGCCAGGAAAAAAGCAAGTGAATCAATTAATTTATTTTGAATTGTTTTGGTTGTCCCAGAAAAAACTGATCTATTATTATTATCATGTTCTAAAAATGTTTTTAAATTTGTGTCACGTTTACTAACAAGAATAACTAGCTCTTTGAAATTACGGCGATTTAAAAATTCATTTGATACATCATGCCCCCTGAAAGGTAACTCTTGAATACAGAGGTGTAATGTAATATAAATGAGACTTTTTTCGGTTCTCTTTAACCCTAGCATTAAAATTTTCAATTTTTGTTTTACGCGCATTGTCTATCGCTGTGGCGATATTTTGCTTTTGTTTTCTCATGAGAGTAAGCTTGCAATTTGAAGAAATATGTTGAGTACTTTTATTGTGTAGTAACAGACCCCAAGACAATTTTTTTAAATCACTATAACCACTTATTATTTGTTGCAAATAAAATACATGGCCAACAAAATAATTTACTTAATGTTACACTACCAGTGAGCCAGTCGTAATTTTCATTCCAAGTGTTATGAAAGCCCCGATTTGGTCTTCCTACCCCACCTATAGCAACAAGACGTTTACTTAAATCTGAAACAGGCTTTACTTCTTTAACTATGTATAATTTATCTTCATAAGAGTGACTTGAAAAATTCTGCTGATTTATTAAAAAATTTACAAGATCACAAGCATTGCGAATATTTACATTTACCAGTAAGTAAATTTACATTTAAGTTGTAACGTTGCGCTAGGTTCCGCTAAATCCATTTTTCTATGATGGGTAACTGGCAAATTTAAATGAAATTAAAACCGAAAATCACTAACCACTCTACTGCTTACACTTTATTTAGTTAATAGCTAATATACATATGCAATCCACATTAATAAACTAAAATTAAGAGAACACCGCAACCTACAACCGAATCAAAACAATGCGGAAAACGGCAAACGTAACGTACCTACTCCTGCTACCTACTTAAAACCAGCCCAAACCACGTGCAGTTTTAATTTTCAACCTGATAACGACTGTTTGTCCAATTGGCCAATCGGAAATCTGCCGCTTATTCCCTTTGAATTTACATTAGAGGCATGCCTCTAAAGAATCTTTTTATGCGCTAACCCTACTTAAAGCTTAACTCGGCTGGATTACTACTCACCACCCTCTTACACACGTATTAGTTATGTACTAGACAAGGAAGCGCGAGGCATGTCTCTAACAATAACTCTTCTAAAGAAGAAATAAGATGGATTCACAGAACCCTTCCGATATGACGATTGACGATGCGCGTTTGGATTGGAGTAAGGTAAGAGGCCGAGCCGTATTTTATGGATTTCTCATGAAGTTTTGCTTCATGAGAAATGCTGCAAATGCTTCTGGATGAAAATAGTAAAACCGTAAAATTGAGATTAAAGAAGTGAATAAGAATTAAGAAGTAATATAATGGTGAGGCACTACAATATAATATTTCATTTTTCTGGTTTCCTCGTTGGGTCCATTTTACTCATATGAATTAAGATAACCATATTTACTACCTTATTTTTTGTAAAATATCAATTTAACACTTTGAGAACTTTTGAACTAGTAGAATGTTTCAGCTTACATAGCTTTTCGTTCAGTGGCGCCTCGCCAGGGGACGCGGATGAAGCGCCGCTTCACCTATTTTTTGCAATCAACTTACCTAAAAATAAAAATATTTTTAAAATATTAAGCATTTTATAATTGACATTTTTATTATAAAAATGTAGTATGTTTTATATTAATTCACATTATTTACTTAATTATACCATTATTTCTATCAAAACTAGTGCGTTATATACCCAAAAAATAATAATGACTGAAAAACGTAGCACGCTGAAAACTGAAAAAGAGTGACCCGTTGAGGAATCGCAATCAGCAGTAACAAATTCCGGATCAGACTCCCTCCGCACGACGACCTTCGTGCTTAGATTTGTTTACGGCAGTTGCTATGGCAACCCATTTGTGAATATCCGTAAGCCAAATAGAGATGGGAACAGCATGTTCGCTTGTTATAGAAATTATTAATGTAAATTAGAGCGTTCGGATCATCGGAGGCGGAAGCAGTTTTGCATCAATCGAATCGAAATTAGTTTTAAGATTTAGGTACATAACTGTTTTTTAATAACACAAAATATATTTAAAATCTTATAAATTCATATTATTTCCCGTAAGTATTAAAAAACGCTCCAAAACTATGGATAATTAACATCATAAAAAGGATAAAAAAATAACCATTTTGGGCGTGGCACCCCGAAAAATTTTCGTCTGCGGCGCTGTGCACCCTGCTAGGCTGCGCTTCACCCGTTCTTTAATCCACGAGCCGCCACAGTCTTAATTTATCATTTATCAAAACTGCTTTCTGTTATGTTTGCCTTTCATGGAATGTTAAACGGACACTTTGCTGATGGTTTTTCATTATTTCCAGCCCATTGGTAATCTGAAACGAAATTGAACATTATAATATTTAAGCTAAATATAACCTTTAAAATATCAAGACTTTTATGTAAATTGCATCTTACATACCTCAATATGTTTTATTCATAATTCATTGGATTACATTTTGAAAAGTATGTTTAGCTTTTGCAAATTAAAGTAAAATAATTTTGTTTTGTTTACAAATTATATTTGGAATTTGGTCTCTTCTGTCATTATGGTCTTTTATTTTTTAGCATCCATCCAGCTTTGATTGACAATGTCTGGTTTTTCGTTGCAGGTTATAATTTCTACTCATGAGGACAATGAATATTATAGGGTTCTGAATCTCTTGCTAGTGCCGCCAGCAGTGACCACTGTAATTATAACTGGCATAAGTTCCTTCTGAAGTGAGGAAGAATGGTGGAGGGGAGCGTCAAACTTCTTAGAATTTTCTGAAGGTGATTCTCTCATCCCTTTTTTCCTGGCTCTCTTTGGAGGTGCAACATGTGTCCGGCACAGGGGCGTCCATAACACCCCCGCTAATGCATTCACGCCATAATCTTTTTTAAAACAGTATTTATATTTACGTAAGATAATATGATCTAATACTTGCTAAAAAAACCTAAAATATAAAAACGTTCGGATACATTATGTATCATTAAATTCTTAAATATTATTCATTCGAACGAATTTACAACATGCGTTTATAGTCTCTACGCGTTTAGACGCATAAATTAAAAAGGTGTTACTTGGTTTTTGAGTTATTATTGTATCTATAATTATTATATTTACGTGTTTTAAAATGACATCCAGGCGATATTTCAGTGGAAGTCAAAAACGAAAAACTCAGAGCAAAAGCAAAAATACACAAATATCGATGATATAATTAAAGCATGTCCCTCTACCACTTCAAATAAAACTTCTATAATTACTAAATGTGAGCCGCAGTGTGAGTATGATGTAACGAGTAGTAATGAAGGAGAATATGAATGTAACGGTGCTCAGGAACATCAGAGAAACAAAAATAGTACCAGAGTTCAAGAAAAATTGCATAAGAAAACAGGTAGTGACGAAAGGACCGAGGAAATGCAAGAGATTTCTAATGATAGGGGGTTATTTATGGATGACTAATTGACTGAAAAAATAAAAGACAATTGTTAGTGTTACCCTCATGTAAATCTAAAGGTCCGTTTCCTCGAGACAGCCAAATAGATGTTTTAACTGCAAATATATCCACGGATTTAAACCAAAAACTAGAAAATAAATGCAGGTATCAACCGTCAATCTCATCTTGATACATTATATATTTCTACATATTATTTTCTTAATGTATTTATTTTTATTTTTTATTATCACTTAAATTGTAAAATGTAAACTAAATTTCATATTTTGAATTTTTTTAAAAAACAATTAAAAAAAAAGAAAATGAAAATATCATTAAAAATTGACAGTCTACACTTTATACAATGTTTTATTGGAGAGCCCTTCAAATCATTATTTTATCAGCATTTAAATATCAATATAGGTTTATTCCTAATTGAGTCACAGTCAATTACATGAAAACTGACTGTCATTCACTTGTACTAGTAAGTTCACAGGGACGTTACGCCATATGTTGCACAAAAACTTTATAATAAAGAAAATTCTTATAAAAAGCAATATATTAGAGAAAGATTGGTAGACAAACATTTTTGTGATACATTATTGTAAAAGTACTTGATAAAGCTTAAAAGAAATGAAATAACAATCCAGGATCGTCTTAAAAAAAATTAAGTTGATGATGGTGGCTTAAATACGAAACGTCGCATTTTAAATTTGATAATGCAGTCTTATAGAAGAGAAAAAGTGGCAAAAAAATGTAAAACATACTTTGAAATACCTACTGAAATAAAGTAAGTAACAAATTAAAACGAAATCGGGAAAAATCGAATTTATATGTATATCTTCGAAATGGTTTGGAATTTTAAAATTTTTTTTCACGACATATTAATTAGCACCAAAGTGTGTAACTTTGCCTCAAGTTAACCAACCTCGTATCTCTTACGGTTTCCAAGATTCCTATGCATACACTTGAATTTGTAGCATCCTGTATACTCACCTAGTGAACACTTCCAACTGCCAGAATAGGCTGGCTCTTTACAAATATTTTAAATTTGCTTAAACAATATTCCCCCAAAATTACTAACTTGTAAAAGCATGTTCATAACATACTTTAACATTCCCCTAACAACTTTAGTATGGGTTGGCAGGTACTTGCAACCACTAAAATCTACATTTAAACATACGTAGATTAAAATATGTTAAAGTTTCAGCCTTATAAAAACAGATTTTTTTACTGTTTTTTATACTATATATTAATACTTTGCAAAGTTAAATACATATTATTTATAAAGCTATTAGTTATATAAACATTTTAAGTATTTAACAGTAACTCATACTAGTATGTTCCTAAATATAACGTTACTAGTTTCGTCGTAGGGTATGGTCCTAAAGAGTGACAACAGAATCAGGCTAATTGGAAGTTTTCAAAATAAAATAAATATAAAAAAAAACAGAGACAATGAAATTAATGTTTTTGTGTTATTATTCAATTATAAAATGTATGTCAATATTTTTTTTAAATTAGTTAAGGGTAATTTAGTTGATTGTTGAAATAAGTATAGGATCTCTGTAATAAGGATGATTGTTTTTTAAGATCATGTGTCGTTTTTCATATTTAGGCATACGCTGAAAATATCAAATCGTAGGAAATTTCCTGATATGTTCGAGTTTACTTCATTGCGAGTTTTTCATACGTAGTCTTCAATTGTAATAAAGGAAAAAACTGGTAAATTTTAGTGCGAATCTAATCTGGCGAAACAAAATGGCGATGTAATAAATTGTTTAAAAAAAAAGTCAGCATCAATCATTTGCCTTATCCTAGTGTGCAAAAAGAGAAAATCGAAAAACGCATTGGTCAAAAATCTGGTATAAATTCCCGATACACATACGAAAATCTATTATGGGAATTGAGATTAACCCAACAAGCACAGTTTTTCTTTACATCATCTTTACTTGTGTTAGGATATCTTCCTCCATATTTAACTAGCATAGTATCATAGCCTTCATTTTTATTTCCCTCGTAATAAGGAAGTATGGTAATCGTAAAAAATTATCCTCCGAGATTTTTTCAAATCTTTAAGTTTCAAGGTTCCCGAAAACATGTTTTCTCAATTCCGTCGGTCTGTCGCTCTGAGTGTTCGCGGCATAGCTAAAAAATTACTTACCTCGATTGACTTCAAATTTTGGTCAAAAATTAAAATTTCAGCGGTTCGTCTGTCAGTTTGTGTATCTGTCTGCCTGTTAACAGCATAGCTCAAAATCTACTTACCTGATTGATTTCTAATTTTTGTTCAAAAATTAAGAGTCATATGGGAATGATCTGGTAATATTTTGGTAAAAATCCAATATGGCAAAACAAAATGGTGGATTAGTGAAATGTTAAAAAATTATTATTAAAAAACTACGTATGCAATTTATCTCAAAGTTTCCACAAAAATCCAAGATGGCGAAATAAAATGGCGGTTTAGTAAAATATTGAAAAATTGAGCCCGAAAAACTACTTAATGTACTGATTTGTGCAATAAATAATTTTGGAATTTCTACAGATGAACCAGTAAAACTGTGGTACTAATTCAAGATGACGGAATAAAATGGCGGTTAAATATAATATTTGTAATCGTGAAAAACATCATCTTCCCAAGTTTTACATATCTTCACGTTTTAGCGTCCTTAGATACCAAAAAATATGTATTATGAAATTCAATATGTCGGAATAAGATGGAGGCCTAGTGAGAGGTTAAAAAAATTACTACTGAAAAAACTAATTATCCAATTTACCTTGCACAAAAATCAAGTATTATATAGGAATGAACTAGTAACATTTTGGCACGAATATACGGTAACAAACCAAAATCGCGGCCTTTTAAAATATATAAAAAATCATCCTGTAAACACTACTTATTAGATTAATTGCAAATTTTGTGAAAGCATTAAGTGTGATACAGAGATAAACTGGTACAAATGTGGTACGAATTCAAAATAGCGAAAGACAGTATATATGTTAATTTGAAGGAACTATCTTTAGATAATGGTTAACAATGTCCCTCTTGATATATTGGTGT
Organism: Kuschelorhynchus macadamiae; assembly: GCA_030620095.1. Lineage (NCBI taxonomy): Eukaryota > Metazoa > Arthropoda > Insecta > Coleoptera > Curculionidae > Kuschelorhynchus > Kuschelorhynchus macadamiae. Next base: position 36,509 of record JAUTXW010000690.1, read on the forward strand.
TTTCTATCTTAGATAGTCCACTTTCTTATTTGTGTTACGAAATGATTATTTGCTGAACTAAACTGGGCCACACTTCACAATTCCTAATAAAATTAACAATTCATAACGAGGGAAGTTCCGGGTAAAGGAAATTTGCCGATTTTTCTCAATGCGGTCATTAAACACTTTTGACTTCAATTGCCATAATTGAGGCAAATTATAATACAAATTAATACTAAGTAAACGAAAACACTGGTTTACAATTTCCACTTAATTTATTTTACCTCAGAATAAAATACATAACAATTGTTTCGCCAACACTGCGGCTTCATAAGATGTTAAATCTTAAATAAATAAAAATTTTAAAAAAATGTTTATATATTTTTTTTATGTAAATGTTGGCGAAACAACTGTCATGTATTGTATTCTTTGGAAATTGTAAACAAGTTTTTTTACTTGTTAAAATGGACATCCATCAAGTACCGGCTAGTTCTGTTCAATATAAATTAATGACTTCCTTAGTAAATTGTCTATTACTATGCGTAGCAGTTGACATATTTTTTACAGATTCTCTGTTCACAAACTTAAAAGAACAACAACCAAAGAAAAATCACCAAATAAATATTAGGAAAATTTATTGACCAGACCCATAAATGGTCAATATTTAAGGGCGTCAATAATAATGTGGAACCTTGAACCGGTCGTGAACGATTGGAAATCAGTCATTATCATATCTATCTCAGATCACATACGTCGTCGCACTCGGATAACATATAAAAAGAAAAACTTTGTAGTCATTTAGTAATTAATATCGAGACTTTACACAAACAACATTAACAGCAAAGTTTAAAATTATGTCTTACACGCTGTCCTTAGACCGTTTTGCGGGTAAAGTTGCGGTGATTACTGGTGCATCGGCTGGTATTGGCAAAGCTATAGCAGAAGGATTGGTCAAATACGGTGTTATCGTAGCTGGAATTGCTCGGAGAAAGGACCTGATAGTTGAGCACTCCAAGAAACTGAGAGGAGAAAAAGGTAAACTACATGCTTTCCAATGTGATCTTACCCAGCAAGAAGAGATACTTTCAACTTTTAAAAGAATTTCTGAAAAATTGGGCCCGATCACCATACTAGTGAATAATGCTGGTATTTTACATGCGGGAACAATAATTTATGGAGACATAGAAAAGTGGAAGCCGGTTTTAGATATTAACGTATTAGCGGTAGCGATCTGCACAAGAGAGGCAATTAAAAGCATGAAAGCTGCTAATATAAAAGGGCATATTATTAATGTCAACTCAGTTCTTGGTCATACTGTTCCTGATAGGGAAGGGATTAGTTTTTATTCTGCTAGTAAATACGGGCTTAGAGCACTGACAGAAACAGTAAGGTTAGAAATTAATAGAGAAAAGTTACCCGTTAAAATAACAAGTCTTAGTCCGGGACACGTGAAAACTGACTTTGTAAACATTGCATGGGGTGAGGATGTGACGAGAGTCATGGGTGAAAATAGACCAGGAATATTTGCAGAAGATGTAGCGGATGCAGCTTTTTATATTTTGTCGACTCCAGATCACGTCAACGTAAGAGAACTAATTGTTAGTGTCCTGGGACAACTTTCATAATCCCTTATCAGTGTAGGACTTTTTTTTCATACAGTTAGATGTAAAAACAGTATGATAAAATTAAATTTATATTTAAAATTATAAATTAGAAACTTGTTTTTTTTATCATGAATAAGTTTAATACCATTATTGCTCAATATTTCACAACTTTTGAATATAGAATGTGTTTATTTTTTAAAAACCAAGAAAATATTTTATATTTTAAAATATAAATTCTAGAATGGTTTTTTATTATATTATATATGTGGAAATACTAAATATAATACTAAAGAGATAAAATACTTTTCTGTTACGAGGGATATATGTATATAAAAATTATATAGATATTAGATTTTTGCAAATGAATTGTATAAACATTTTCCCTTTTTAACTCACAGTTAACAACAGTTTTTTTATCAGAGAACGTATATAAAATATATAAATAAAACATAAAACTTGTTTTAAAAAGTTATAACTGCTGGGGGAAAGTTAAAATAATAAAAATTAAAATTATTTAAACCAGAATTTGTCACTTATAATCTAATTGTGATTCTTTGTAGTAATAATCGGAATATAGCGCAACTATATTAGCCATGAAAATGTGTATAAAAAAATAAAACCGGCTTCAAAAATTCACTAAAAAGTGAAAAATAATATTTTAATCCATTTTGAAAATTTTACTCTGTATATTTATGTAATAAGTGTTTTAATATCTAGTATCACGAGTACAATGTCTTACTGTCTTCATTGGTTTGATGCCGACTTCAGAGATTAAAATTTTCAAGATGGAATAAAATTTTATTTTTCACTTTATAGCGCATTTTTTGAAGTAGTTTTATTTTTTGATATAAATTATTTTATTGCATCCTTTTTAGTTCTAATTATACGAGTTATATTGGAAGTCAGCCACATAAAATATGTATGTTATTTCCTGATAAAACGGTGAATGCTTGGTGGCAGTACATTCCTGCCTATATTGCGTCGAGTAAACTTTTCGATATAGTGTCATTCGGCCATTTTTAACTTTTTTCGAATTTGTTTGCTACGGGACCTGCTGCAATATCCTGAATATTGTACACATTATAAAGAGCAATATATATACATACATAAAAAAATATATAGGGTTGAATTGATAAACTCCTCCTTTTTTGAAGTCGGTTAAAAATTATGTGATAAAATGGTAAAAATACACTATACAATTAATATAAACCTATTTTTTAAGCCAAATTGCCAATCTTGGTAGTGTTGGCTTCTCATAATAATCAAACTACAGTTTAAATATAGCGGCCAAAGTATAGGGATAGGGGATAAAACATGCCCATATAATTTAACAAAATCTTATTTTGTTGGACTCTGGAGGTGTTTGCATCTAATAAAAATTAAAGTACCGTTTTAATATTATGTCCAAAAACAGCGGATAAGAGGGTAAAAACACCCCCTAAAAAATTAAAATAATCATATTTTTTAAATATACTAGGCAAAATACGGGGGTTTATATCATCTGCTGATGATGCTAACTTGGTTAGCGAAACGCGCGTCCAGAACGTAATAAGTTGTGGTGTAGTGTTGTTACTTGTATTATGATCTATCTTCCACCGCGGTTCCAGTGTTCGGACTTAACATGAATGTTTTGATGTCTAGTAACACGAGTATAATGTCTTACTGTCTTTATTAGTTTGATGCAGACTTCACAGATTAAAATTTTCAAGATGGAATAAAATATTTTACACTGTATAGTGCATCTTTTGAAGTCGGTTTTATTTTTTTTATAATCTTTTTTAGTTCTTCCTATTTCTTCCTTAGTTCTATTTATACAAGTTATATTGTAAAAGTCATATAAAATATGTATGTTATTTCCTGATAAAATGGTCAACTCTTGTTGGCAATATATTACTGCCTATATCGCGTCGAATAAAGTATTCGATATGGCCCCATTCGGCCATTTTTAAATTTTTTCAAATTTGCTTGCTATGGGACCAAACCTACAATATCCTGAATATCTCCTGAAAATGTCATCCAAATTGTACACAATATAGTGGAGTAATAGATGTTGCAGCAAATGAAATGATATTCACATGAATTTGCATGTATCTCGCTTTTACCTCCAAGACTTACTTTACCTTTTAGCATTTAATTTTAATGGTTCTTGTAAATGTTATAAACGCAAAAAATTTTACACATTTTTGATATTCTTTTGGAAGATCATCGCAAAATTAGACATTTTTAAACATAGGTAACCTTGGAAGAATCAATTTTTTTAATAAAAAATTACTAAAAAACTGGTTTTATTATCTTATTTAAATAATATGTTTAAATAATATTATTTATATTATGTATCGAAACATTCCGTAGACAGACTAGTCTACATGTTGAGGTATGTAATTTTATTAAATATTTGCTTCAATTAATTTAAAGTTAAATATTTTTATTCAGTTGCGAAAAAGCCAAAAAAGATTTTTGTTTGTCAATCTAAACGCCACAAGTAATCTGAATACATTTAATAGTAAAGCTGTATTACTAATTCAAGATGGCGGAACAAAATTGCAGCCAAATAAAATCTTTGTAATCATGATGAAAATCACTCTGTCAAGATATACATATCTTTACGTTTTAGCGTCTCTAGATGCCAAAAAACAAGTATTTTTTTAAATTTTCGACGTTTCGCAACTTAATTGTTGCATCCTCAGGACACATATAGATCTTATATCCTGCATGAAACCCATATTATCAGAACTTTTACTCCATTGTTCCGTATTTATTACCCAGATATTAAGTTTCTAAATGGTTTTCGTTAACAACCCTTTTGTTGTTATTCTGTGGTGTATTATTTAGAGTTAGGATCCAGTAAAAAAAACAAAAGACTATTTTCAGATAATCGACGTTTCGCAACTTTATTGTTGCATCTTCAGGACATATTATGGAGATTCTGTATCCAGCATGAAACCCATATTATCAGTCTTTGCATATTCCGTTTGTCCGCAGATATTTTACAGATATTAAGTTTCTAAATGGTTTTCGTTACCGATCTTCTTGTTTTTATTTTAGAGTAGTGTATTATTTGTGTTTATGATCCAGTAAAAAAACAAGAGCCTTTTTTTAAATTGCCGACATTTCGATACTTTATTGTCGACACTTCAGGATGCATATATAGATTCTATATCCTGCATGAAACACATATTTTCAGTCTTACCTAATACGTTGGACCGCAGATATTTCCCAGATATTAGGTTTCTAAATGGTTTTCGTTAAAGATCCTCTTGTTTTTATGTTAGAGTGGTATATTATTTGGGGGTTGGGAGCCAGTAAAAAGAACAAATGTCTTTTTTTAAATCGTCGACGATTTGCAACTTTGTGGTTGCATCCTCAGGACACATAAATTTTATATCCTTGTCTATACCTACTCCGTTGGATCGCAGATATTTTCCTAGATATTGAATTGAATGGTTTTCGTTAACGATTTTCTTGTTGTTATGTTAGAGAGGTGTATTATTTGGGGTTAGGAAATATCTGCCGACCAATGGAGTAGGCAAAGACTAATATGGGTTTCATGCAGGATATAAAATCTATGTGTCCTGAGGATGCAACAGTAAATTAGCGAAACGCCAGCAATTTAAAATATAGCCTTTGGTTTTTTTACTGCTTTCCTATCCTCTACTAATACACCACTCTAACATAACAACAAGAGGATCGTTAACGAAAACCATTCAGAAACTTAATATCTGGGATATCTGCTGACCAACGGAGTAGGCAAGAACGGCCAAATAAATTTTTTAAAAAGTCAATCAATATAAAATTTAAAGAAATCCTGTTCTCTAAAGCTACAAAGCTACATACAGACTCAGGTGGTGTTTGCCTCTAATAATAATTAAAAATTAAACTATCGTTCAATGCAATCTCCAAAGCAAGTGACAAGAGGATAAAAAAACCCAATAGAAATTAAAATAATCGTATTTTTTAAATCAAGGCTTGTGCCAGCTCATATATAGGTGACGTTTGCCTCTCATAATTTTTAAATTACAGTTTTAATATGCTTTGAAATTATATTTTTAAAGCAAATCTTATTCCACTTACATCTTCTGGTGGTATTCACTTAAGACTAATTTAAATGATTAACAAGACATGTGCGAGTTAGAAATGTAGCTTTGGCTTCTCATAATATAATCAAACAAAAGTTTAAATATATCCCCATAAAATAAAGAAAAATTTAAAAATTTTAATAATTAAAAAATATAAATAAATTTAACAATGTAAATGATCCAATAATTAATATAACATGTTTGTTAACAAACATTTAGACTTCTTAAGCACAATAAAAAAATTACTAAACTATAAAAGAACGTACTTAAATAATATATTACTGAATTCATTTTTTATGCTTCCAACACGTTGATGGCCTTTTCAAACTGATATTTAATTCTATCACTCTATTCCTGGTCCTGGTAAGTTTCACTTTTTTACAAAAGAAACATCGGTATCTTCAATTCTGAGCAAATTTTTTTTCGTCATTCAGTACCCTTATTGAAATGACTTCAAAATTATTGTTTCTTTACTAATAAATAGTTTCCGGTTCTAAGTACATCTGGACACTGCATATCGTAAAAATCGTTCTGAGCTACCAGTTATGACTATGTCTACATCATCTAAGCTGTCACCATTTTAATTCTTCATCTGAAATTTCAGAATAGTCCTTTTTAGTTTTCTTCGCCATCTTCAATTAGTAACACAGTTTTACTAGTTGAGCCCTATACCACAATTAGTTATGGGACACAATTTCAAATGAAACCATTAAGCAGTTTCAGGCTGAATTTTAAAATATTTTATTATGCCGCCATTTTGTTTCGCCATCTTGTATTCGGACCAAAATGTTACCATTTGATTTCAACATAATACTTGATATTTTTGCAAATTTGACATAAATTGGATGAGTAGTTTTTTAATAATTTTTTTAACATTTCACTAGGCCGCCATTTTGTTTTGCCATATTGGATTTTTACCAAAATGTTACCAGGTCATCCCCATATGACCCCTACTTTTTGACCAAAATTTGAAATCAATCGGATAAGTAGTTTTCTAGCTACGACGCGAATAGACAGACAGACCGACGGAATTGAGAAAACATGTTTTTCGTCATCTAGAGACCCTGAAACATGAAAATCTGAAAAAATCTCGGAAAAAAAGTGATTTTTTCACGATTACAATACTTCCCTTTTACGAGGGAAGTAAACACGATAATATAATATGCTACATATACTGTGTTCCTTTTAGAGAACAGCTAAGGAGGAAAGTTAACTTAGACACTTCTTCCCAACACATGTATGTCTCAATAAAATAATAATTTCTGAAACGTAAAGGGGCAACTATATGGATATTCACATGAACAAAGATCTACTTTTAAACTGGGCAACAAGTGGTACCTAGGAATTTAAAGCATAGCCATGTTTTCGACAACCATTTCCTATCTATACTGAAAATCTCATGTAAAATATTTGACTAAATGGATGGAATTATGATTGTAAAGCATGTACAGAATAAAATACCTATTTTAATATTTCTTGACAAAATGGCGAACACTTGTGTAATAATTTGCATGATGTAAAATAGTTATTTGTTCTGTTATATAGATAAGCATAGCTCCTTCTAATAAAAGTAATTCTGTGTATTTCCTTTTTTTTTAATTTTCAATCCCATTTTGTCAATGAAATCATAAATAACTCAACAAAAATGCGTCCAATTTGCAAAGTTTTTAAGAAAAGCAAAACTAATAAAACTCTTTTTTCTAGTTCTATATCGTCCTTTCTAAAAATGCATAGAATAGTTTATCAAAATTATTTAATTTATTGGAATTACCAGATATAGCCTACATTATAAAATAGCCTAAAGAAACAATTGAATAAATTCTTCATTCACAGTGCAGTGATTTTTTAATTCAGGATTGCCTGCACCTAAGTAAAAAAGCCATAAGTAAAAAAACAGTTTAGGTCAACCGATAGAGATGAAATTTTTAATACTGAAATGAAAAAGAAATGAAAAAATTTCTTTACCCGGAACTTTTCTCGTTATGAAGTTTTCTTTTTATTTGGAATAGTGGAGTGTGGCACAATTATTTAGTTCTGCACATAATTATGTATTAACACATACTTCACATACATGCTGTCTTCAAATGTTTTTTATTGGGCGCCCATTTGTTCCATCATATTGGATTCGTATGCCGCACTTTTTTTGTGGGCATAATTTAAAATAAATTGAAGTAGTTTTTACACTGATTCATGGAGAATTTGTACAGTTCAGTTGATTCTTCTATAACATATTTTATTTTTCCGCAAAATTTGTCAACTGAATAAGAATTTTTCACGTCAATTTTTTAAACATTGGTCCATATTTTATTTTGTCATCTTGAATTCATACCACCATTTTACCACTTGTATCTTTATGTCACACTTAAGTTGATGCCTTTTAGCTACGGAATCGAGAAAACATATTTTCGGCATCTAGTGACGCTGAAAACATATGGTTTTATTTAGCCTTCATTTTGTTCCGCCATCTTGAATCCTTATTACAATTTTATCAGTTCATCTCTAAACTCCAATTAATTCTTGCACGAAATTTGAAAACAGATTATAATTAAATAGATTTTTCAGGCTGAATTTTTAAATATTTTAATATGCCGCCATTTTATTTCCCAATCTTGGATTCGCACCAAAATTCTACCGGTTGATTCTTAAGTAATATTTGATATAAATCGGTTAGATAGTTAGATATTTTTTTTAACTTTTCACTAGACAATCTGGTAAATTGTTCTTTAGCTATGCCGCGATCAGTTAGCATACAGACAGACTGCAGATCGACCAACGGACCAACCGACCGACCAACGGAATCAAGAAAATATGTTTAAGGCATCTAAGGACCTTAAAACATAAAGATCCGAAAAAATAGTTCCCTTTTACGAGGGAAGTAAAACTCAAACTCAAATTTAAATATAATTTATTGTTAGAAGAACATATAGTACTTGTCAACAAAGTAAACTCTATAAAATAAAAAAATATTTCATTGGAAAAATAAAATAGATAAACATACACTATAAACTAAGTAACTACATATTATACAAAAAGGCACAAATATCAACATAATAAACTATTGAATATATATATATATATATATATATATATATATATATATATATATATATATATAAAACGAAACCAGTATATATATATATATGCCCCGGCAATATATATATATATATATATATATATATATATATATATATATATATAATAAAAGATACATAAAGCTTTTCAGTACATATTATAGCTACTGGACCTAAAATAAATGATTATTAAAAAGAACAAAATATATGGTATGCTCACAAACTATTATCATAACATTCTTGTAAGTTATAATATGCTTTTACCCCAAGCTACATTTTACTTTTTTCTTAAACAATTCTGTATTTTTAAATATTTGTGAGAGGTGGTTGTATATTTTTTTACTTTCATATAAAAATGAATATTTTACTAAGGTTGTTCTGGGGATAAGAAGTTGGAGGTTCAAATTATGTCTAGTATTAAAGGCCCTTTCAGTTATTTTTATGTATTTTCATGTTTTTTTATGTACGCGAGATACAGATCCAAGTATTAAAAGGCAAGTAAGTGTTAAAATTTTATATATCACAAAAAGTGGTTTGCAATATAAAAGTAGAATTAAAAAGTTGTTGGCTGAACTAACCCCAAAAGGCTATACCGTAAGGTATGAATTTACAAATGGAAAGTAAGCTATTCTTGCTGCCGTAATGCCGAGCTCAGTGAAACAATACGAACGGCATAACTGTCTCTTACAACTTTTTCATTTAGATTGTTTATGTGGTTAATAAATTTCTAGTTATTATCAATGTGTATTCCCAAAAATGTCGTGTTTGCTTTGTTTTCAACCCTAGTATCAGATAGGCATTGCATATCAAAATTAAAATTAAATGTTAAAATATTAGTTTTTGATACATTAAAACATTAAAACTAAGGTGATTCGCATCACACCATTTTTTATTAAGATCAGATCTCTTGAGATATTTTCTTTCAATCGGTCTCTATTTTTATTTCATTGGACAATGGTAGTGCCGTCTACAAACACTTATGTTAAGGTTAGTTAAGTTGTTAAGGTAGAATAGAAATAAAATAGGACCCAAGACAAATCCTTGTGGCACTATACAAGAAATTATAGTTGAAAAAGACATTTTTTCTCCGTAGCTAACTAATTGATTCTGATTTATTAAATATGACTTAAACCAGTAGTAGCAGTTACCCTGGAATCCATAACGCTTTAAAATTACCAGAAAATATAACAAAAGCTTTGGAGTAATCGCAAAAACCTCAGCAACTATATCATGATCGTTTAAACCAGAATACATTTTATCTAAAAAGGAAAATATTGCATCTCCGTTACTACGAATTTTGAAAGCAAAACTGATTTATACTTAGTAGATGAAATTTGTCTTAGTGTACAATGACACGCTTTTTAACTACTTTTTCTATTATTTTTGAAAGTGTAGGTAATAGTGATATTGGGCGAAAGTTTGAAGAACATTCTTCATCGCCTTCTTTATGTATTGGCATTACTAAACCTGTCTGAAGGCAATCGGGTAAATATTAAATTCATATTTTTTTTTTTGACATAAAATCAAGACCGGCTGCATTTTTGTTCTTAGATCTTATTTCTCTTAAAATTTCTAGTTGATTAGTATCCAAAAGCACCACATTTTCTGTGATGTTGAAATGTAAAACAGACAGTGGATCTTCAGCTTCTGTTATACTGTTATAGTAATACTCATTAAATACAGTTGGATGATTATCATTTTGAAGATTAGTTTTTGTAGGGCGCCCTTTCAGTTTTAAACTGTCTTAAACTTAACTTACATTTTTAAATTTCTTTACAGGTCGGTTTTACCCACCCAATTACCCTGCAGTCTTTTCATAGTAAATGCTTCTTTTTATTCCATAAAAGGGAAAAAGTTTATACATTATTTAATAATAAATAATTACGTGAGGAACTAAATTGGGTTATACCTCACTATCCCTTATGAAAGAAAGTATTTATAATGAGGGAAGTTACAGGTAAAACCAATTTTTCTGTTTTGTCACTTTATTACTGGAGATCTCTGAAAATGAAAACTCTAAAAAAAAACCTATAAGAATATTTAACAAATTTGACACAGTGTAGAAATAACAAAAAAAAAACAGATTATGCCTAGATAAAATTACCTATTATTAAATTACGTTTTTCTAGAGGCGTTCAGAAAGCTTTTATCCTAATTCACCTAAGTTACCCCTCCCCCCACTTAATAAATTTACATTTGCGACCCAATATACCGAATAATATTCGGTGAGTTTCGTATAGCTTTGCACTACACATTTTAAGCTTTGCACCCCTTCTATAGGCATGTTACATATACCTGAAATTTGAAACCTATCCCCCCCCCGCACTTGACAAATTTATATTTGCGATCGAGCATATTATTCGGTGAATTTTGAACTGCAAATTTTAAGTTTTGCACGTTTTCTTTAGACACAAATACCTAAAACTTAAAACCTAGCCCCCCCCTTCACGAAATTATGTTTGCGAAACATCACATTATTCGTTGATTTTTGCACCACAAGTTTTAGCTTGCAAATACCTGAAATTTGAAAACTAGCCCCTTCTTGATAAATTTACATTTGGGATTGAGCATATTATGCGCTAAATTTTGCACCACAAATTTTAAGTTTTGCACCTCTTTTTTAGACACTTTACAAACACCTAAAACTTCAAACTTAGCCCCCCCCCCACCACTTGACAAATTTATGTTTGCGACCTAGCATATTATTCGAGAGTTTGGCACCACAAAATTTAAGCTTTGCACTTCTTCTATAGGTACTCTACAAATACCTGAAATTTGAAACATAGCCCCCCCTCCACTAGATAAATTTACATTTACGACCAATTAAATTATTCGGTGAGTTTTACACCACAAATTTTAAGTTTTGCACCCCTTCTTTAGACACTCTACAAATACCTAAAATTAGTAGGGGGCTAAGTTTCTAATTTCAGGTATTTGTAGAGCACCTACAGGAGAAGTGCAAAGCTTAAACTTTGTGGTGCAAAACTCTCGAATAATATGCTAGGTCGCGCAAACATAAATTTGTCAAGTGATTGGGGAGTTAGGTTTCAAATTTTAGATATTTGTAAAGTGTCTAAGGAAGGGGTGCAAAACTTAAAATTTGTGGTGTAAAACGGTGCAAAACTCACCGAATAATATACTCGGTCGCAAATGGAAATTTGTCAAGAGGGGGGGAGGAATCTAGGTTTCAGGTATATGTAACGTGTCTACAGAAGAAGTGCAAATCTTAAAATTTTTGGTGCAAAACTCACCGAATAATATGCTGGGTCGCAAATATAAATTTGTCAAGTGGGGGGGGGGGCTAGGTTTCAAGTTTCAGGTATTTATACAGTCCCTACAAAAGGGAAGCAAAACTTAAAATGTGAGGTGGAAAACTCACTAATTAATACGCCGATTCGCAATTGAAAATTAGACAACTAGGCGGGGGGGCACGGTCACCCAGTAAGATAAGACAGTATTTGCTCAGGAGAGGGGGTGCAAAATTTAAATTTTAGTGTGCAAAACGGTGCAAAAAGAGTGCAAAATAACATTAAAATTTTCATATAAAAATTTGTTATGGGGGAGGCTAACTTAACCGACCTTATAATATATAAATAATAGTACAATGAAATTTGGCCACCATGTCCGACTTAAGGTTTTCATCAGTACAACTCGTTGGGAGACAGTACAATTATTAGCGCCGAACTTAACAACAAAGCCACACCAGAGTCACCGACAGGAGCAAAACCGATATTTGGATTACCAAGAGTACATCCAAAATCTTAGCTTGTAATTGTCTCTCAACTAGTTGACTATACTGATGAAGGCCTTAAGTCAGAAACACGCGTCTACGGTTAGCCAAATTTCATTGTACCTTAGGGGTCATCCCAAAAAATTCCTTTTCTACTACATAACAGTCCTTGCGTCGTTAATCTTTTTTACTTTTAATTTGATTATTCTTAGGAAATAAGTTTCGCCTCCGCCTGGGGTTAGTTGCTGGGTGGATTAAGTTTCCCAGTAGCTGCTACTGCCGGTTCCAAGCCCGGATAAAAGAGGAGGGTCCTTAAGCCGGGTTAGCTCCCCATCTAAGGTAAAAGAACAAACGCTCAGAGAACCGAAACCTTGCCCCGGAACAGGACTTATTTCAATATGACAATACATGCTAGATCAAGGATTAAGAATTGGAAACAAAATGACCTGATACGACTGGAACATAAAATCGCTCAACTACAAAAATCAGGAAACTATGAAAGAACTGAAAGAAAACCGCGTAGATATATGTGCCCTACAAGAAACTAAAATTAAAGGTAAAGGTCAGAAACAACTATATCGTATTTTACAGCGGAGTAGAAAAACACTATAGATGAAAAGAAGGCACAGCCATAGCTATTCACACAAATTATCAAAAAAAAAACATGGAGGAAGGCAATTACATATCTCCTCGAATTATAGCTGTTCCAATAAACACAGATGGTCAAAAAATAAACGTACTGTCGATATATGCTCCAGAAGAAAACAAACCAAAACAGGAACGAGAAAACTTCTACAATCATCTCCAAGACACAATTTAACTGTTACCAAATGACCAACAAATGTTAATACTTGGAGACTTCAATGCCCGCAAAAGCAACGAGGTTGTTCCTGACATCAAACAGAGATTCAGTGAGAATGTCCTGAATGAAAATACTAATGAATAATACCTTTTACAAAAAACTGAAGAATCGGAAGAGCTTAAGCCTAGATGATATTACAAATGAGCTTCTTAAGAATGGTGGACACCTCAAACATCAGCTGACTTCCCTAATCCGTGGAATACTCGCTCAACAAAGAATCTCAAATGAATGAAGAACCAGCATTACAATTCTTATTTTCAAAAAAAGGGACAAGAAAATGCCGGCAAATTATAGAGGCATAAACCTTCTTGGCACTACCCTGAAACTGACAACTAAAGTGATAACAAACAAAATTAACAATTTAATCAGTTTATCAGATGAACAGCAGGGATTTAGATCTGGGCAATCTTGTACGGACGCTGTGTTTATGTTAACAAAAAACCAGCATTTTTGTGTTTCATAGATTTGGAGAAAGCATTTGATCGCGTCCGGTTGGTGGACACTCTGCACCTACTATATGATAGACAAATTCCTTATAACCTCATTAAAACTATTGAAAACATATACCTGAACAACGAAGTACAAGCAAAATAAATGGTGAGTTCACTGAACCAATACCGGTAGGCAAGGGTATATCGTTTAATATTATTATGGATGAAATAATCAAGAGAGTTCGAAAACTAAAGGACTACAGAATTGGGGCCAAGCAGATCTAAATATTGTGTTTTGCTGACGACGCATTTTATGACGATTTTCTTCTGTTGCCTTGTCACATACGAGAACTTTACTGCTTGTGTCTTTGCTCTCACTCGACAATTTTACATCGTGATCAAGCAATCGGGTTTTGACAAAAATCAAACTCAAATTATCCTCAGATAATAATTCGATGGCAGTTATGACATCATCATAGTTCGGAAGTGTCAGTAGCAAATGCGACACTTTGTCAGTTTCTTCCAACTTAGCGCCAGTTGCTAATAATTCGCCAGTCAGGTTACCAAATATCGTAAAATGCTTGATATGTATGTATCACCCTGTAGTTTTAATCCTAGCAATATTTTTCTCAATGCCAACCGCGATGTAACACTTTTGCGCTGGTAAATGTTATCCAAACTTTGCAAAATCTCCTTAGCAGTGCTCTCTTATTTAGCAAAACTCATTTCTTAGTCCGACAGGTACTCCATCAAAACAGTTTTCGAAATACGATCTCGATTAAGCTACTCTTCATTCGATCTGGTATTTCTGCGTCTATCTTTTATCACATAAAGTTCGTTTAGAATCGCCCTAATTCTAAATTTCCACACACCGTACTTTTTACCACAAACCGGTTTAATGTTTCTTTTAGCACTTTTGCTTTCCATTGTTTTAAACTCAAGTCACTTTCTCACAAGTCACTAATAACTACCTAATTTCACTAAGTGCTAAAAAAGTCTATTACAATTATGTCTTACGCGCTATGCGAATTTCATTAAGCCACTTCATAACCTGGTGATCATAACCTGTTGGGTGATAGGGATAAAATAATTACTCAGTGGTTAGCCTTTTAAAATAAAACTTATTTTACGTAAACTTACGATTACGCTCTTAGAACGCATCAGGAAGGTATCAAGAAAAACGACTAACTATTATTTCTACTTATATCTTATGCTCGGCTTTTCTTAAGAAAACAATCAGGCCATCTGTTCCATTCACACACAGCACTTTTTAATCTTAATTGCTTTCGTGCTCTTTATATAAACACAAACATATTTAGTCTTGCGGCGGATCTATAAATTACATTTGTTTAAATAATATTTGAATTGATTTTTGTAAATATTCCAACAGATTGAACGGAAACGTTTTTATCGTACTCGCCTTAGATTACTTATGCCGTCTCGCTCCGCCATCATATAAAAACTATTTTTAGTCATTTAGTAATTAATATCGAGAGTTTACACAAACAACATTAGCAGCAAAGTTTAAAGTCTTACTCGCTATCCTTATACCGTTATGCGGGAAAGTTGCAGTGGTTACTGGTACATCTGCTGGTATTGGCAAAGCTGTAGCAGAAAGATTGGTCAGATACGGTGTTATCGTAGCTGGAATTGCACGACGAGAGTACCTTGCAGCAGTACAATTGTCCTTTGTAATTGTATGCAACATGATATAGACTTAAAGATCTGTTCGAAAATATTCTTGACATTTTGGTGGTTAGAATAATTATTATAATATAAAAATATTGTAGTTTTTGATAAATAATGTTGACATAGTTTAATTATTATATAGGAGATGGCGACAATTCGCCGAATTATTCTTATATTCCATAAAATTTCTGTAATACTTTTGCTAAAAGAAGTAATATAATTAGGATTTCTGTAATTAATTTTTTCGTGAATTACCTTTATGAGAGTATATTACTTTTTAAATAGCCAAGATGTATATGTTGTTGTAATCTAAGACATTCTAAGACAAACTGTTTCATATGAAAATGTGATCGTAGTGGATTTCTTATCTTGAGAATTTAAGATCCATTTTGTATTCTCTATTTATCTTTATAGTACCCATTTATCAAAATGGGATACGTTTTTCACTTTCTTGTTATTAAATTGATACTAATTATTCTTTTTCTCTTATTAATAGTTTTCTTACCTGGATTACGTCATAAATGGTTTAACCAAAAAAACGTAATCGAACATCCATGTTTTGAGATTTTTAAGAATGTAGTGACTAAGAGTTATCTCAACATTAGAGAACTTACTACAACAGCATATTCAGGGTATCAGGGCATGTACCAACCTTTGTAGCTAGTTTGCAGTAGCTGGTAGCTGTTAAAACGTGGTTTGTCAAGACAGCAGGTTAACCTAATGACCTTGCTTGCTAACACAACCACAATCCACATGTAAGGACTATCTAGTTAAAAACTGTTTTTTCTAGAAAATCGAATATTCGAATTCTAAGAATTGTGTCTTTTGTTTCTGTTGTCGACTTTTCGACGACAAGCCAGTTTCCAAACTCGCTACAGGGACTGGTATAAATAATTGCCATAATATTTCCGATTATTTAAAGTCTCATGGAACTGCGGACAGTCATTTTTTAGCATTTAATAAATGGAGGCTTGCGGAAAAAAACTTGAAAAACAAAACTGGAATTGATAAAGAGATGATTTAGTAACTAGAAAAAAAATCAGAATACTGGAAAAAATTATTGGAACGTTTGATGTCAATTTAGCTTTTAGAGGATCGTTGATCGTTTGTATGTCCCTCATAACGGTAATTTTCTGGGATTGGAGCAGGTATTGGGCGAATACGATCCCGTCATGCAAGAGCATCTCCGAAAAATTAAAAAAAAAGGATATCCATAACTATTATTTAGGAACAAACAATAAATCGAGTAAAATTTCAAATTGTAAGGAAAAGAAATACTTTTCAATTATTTTAGATTGCACTCCAGATGTCTTTCACGCTACGGTTTGTTGACATTAGTAGAGAGAAGAAACTACTGGTGAAAATCTATATATGGTCCTCCTAAAGAAATTGCAAGGCAACTGTAACTTGGAAATGAATAACTGGCGTGGACAGGGGTATGACAATGGTTCCAATATGGTTGGAAATAATAAAGTCGTGCAAGCTAGGCTTTTAAAAGATTTTCCAAGAGCTTTTTTCAATCCTTGTGGATGCGATTCACTTAATTTAGTAATTCCAGACGTTTCAAAATCTTCGGTACAAAGCATTACACTATTTGGAGTTCTGCAAAGTTTATTTGTACTTTTCAGTGCCTCTACTAAACGATGGTGCATTTTAAAAAAAAATGTCGTGGCTCTGACAGTTAAACAAATTTCTGAAAGCAGAACAGCTCGTTATCAATTTCCCGCCGTTTGTGATGCACTCTCAGATTTACAGCAAACATCAGATGATCAGAAGCAATCTTCAGAGGTAAAGTCTTTGGAAACCCACATGTGTGATTGATTGCGAATTCTTAATTACCCTGATGGTATGGTATGATGTCTTCTTTCAAGTAAATTTGGTGAGCAAGGGTCTGCAAAAAGAAAATATGAACTTATCGACCGCCGTAAAATCTCTGAGAAAATGTGAGACTTTTCTAATTACTTATCGACAGTCGGGATATATGGATGCAACTTTAAAAGCGCCGGAAGTATGCGAGGAATTGGGAATAGAAACGGAGTTTAAACAAATTTGGTTGAGGAAAAACAAGGAAAAACATTTTCAGTATGAACACGTAGATGAAACGCCAGTAGATCCTGAAGGCCGCTATAAGGCAACCGCTTTTCATCCTCTATTGGATACTGCTATTAATTGCATTTCTGACCGCTTTGCGCTGCTACAGGCCCATAGTAATAAATGGTCTTTCAGTCAGAAGAGCATGAGATCGACGGGAGACAACTATGTGATGAATTATTTCACCTGAAAGCTTGTATCAGAGATACTAGTTGTAAAATACCATTGCAAGTTCTAAACCATTTACTTAAAGAAAATTTGTATGAGACTATGCCGAATGTTTGGATTAGTTTTGTGCATTCTTTTAACAATTCCAGTGACTGTGGCTGGTGGCGAACGCAGCTTCAGCAAATTAAAATTAATTAAAACTTATCCAAGATCATCCATCGGCCAGGAGCTATTAACATCCCTTGGAATGATCGCTATAGAGAATGAACTTCTACATTCTATAGACTTCAGTGAGCCTATTAAGCAGTTTACCTTGCAGAAGTCCCGGCGAGAAAAAATCCTTTAAATAGTATAGTTTATTATTTTTATAGTTGATAAAATGTTATGTTAAAACTTACTTAAATACACCAGCTTCCAAAAATCGTATTATTTTCTATTGAGTTAATTAGGTAAAAGCCGGGGGGGGGGGCAACTTATTGTGGGCCTGGGGTGCGCCAGCTCCTCGGGCCGGCCCTGTTCTTGATAGGCTAGGAATTACCTTTTATCCTGCTAGTAAACATGCGCTTAAAGCTCTGACGGGAATAATAAGGGTGGAAATTAATAGAGAAAAGTTACCTATTAAAATAACAAGTCTTAGTCCGGGATACGTGAAGACTGACTTTGTACCCTTTGCATTTGGTGAGAACGTAACGAAAGTTATGACTGAAAATAGACCTGGAGTAAATTCAGAAGATGTAGCGGACTCAGCTTTTTATATTTTGTCGACTCCAGATCACATCAACATAAGGTAACTAATCGTTAGTGTCTAGGGGGAACTTTCATAATTCCTAAACCGTGTAGGTTAGTTAGATGTGAAAACAGTTTGTTAAAAATAATTTATATTTAAAATTATAAAACTTTTTTTTATTCCATGACATAGTTTTATATAGGACCGTAATGGCTCAATATTCCATAACTTGAAATGTAACGGTGGTTAAATTTCAAGGTTAGATTTCACATTTGTAAAGTAAGTACCTTTAAAACATTGACTGAAAAACTACTTTTTTTGATACATCCTTCGTATCAAAAAAATGTAAATGATATGGAAAAATGGTATAAAGTTTTAATTTTTTCAAATAAACTGAATACACTTTATTACTTCTCTCCCAAGAGAGATTTTTTCAGATCTTTACATTTCCGTTCCCGGCATAGCGAAAAAACTACTTACACGATAGAATTTTTGTCAAAAAATATGGGTCACAAAGGAATGACCTGGTAACGTCTTGCTAAAATTCCAGTCGGGCGAAACAAAATGCGTCTTTCTGAAATGTTATAAAAATTATTACTAAAAACCCGTTTATCGAATTTACCTTAAATTTTACAAAAAAATCGAATATTACGTAGGAATTACCCGGTAAAATTTTGATACGAATCTAAGATTGCGAAACAAAATAGCGGCATAATAAAATATTAAAAAATTCAGCCAGAAAAAAACTAATTAAAAGGTCGATTTAAAATTTTGTGTAAACATTAACTCTGGTATAGAGAGGAATTATATATGGTACGAATCCAAAACAAAATGGCGGCCTAATAAAATGTTTACAAAATCAACTTATTAGATTAATTTTAAATTTTGTGCAAGCAAGTGTGACAGAGATGAAATGGTAAAATTGTGGTACGAATTCAAAATGGCGTCGAAATAATATGTTTAAAGCATCAACGTGAAAAGATCTTCTTATTCATTTTTGCGGAAAATTTCAATGTGATATGATACGCTATATAATTTTACTTGCAAATGTATATTCTATAACGATCTTTAACCGTAAAAGATAATATATTAAAAAGCATGGGTGTAGACACAGAAAAATATAACGAAGTCCTACCAAATGATATAAAAGTGAAGCCATAAAATCAAGCCGTTTGCCGCAAAGTTTTTGGCAAATTTCCCCCTTTATTTAAATTCTTACCTGTGAATTTTTGATTACCGCTTTTCTCTCCCCCGAAATTTTGTGATTTTGATCTAGTACTCACTTTTAAGTAAGTTTCTATTATTTTTCAAGATGCTTTGAAGCATCTGCGACGGAATTAGATGTTCACCGTTCCCCTGAACCTTTAAAAGAAAATATAGAGAAGCAATACCCACAAAGCATGCTCTAATGCTCAAGCTTTTTAAAGAGGAAAATATAGGTTCCCCCTAAATAATACTTTAATTTATTGCTCAATCTTACAGAAAACAGTTTATCTTATTCTTTTTTTATATAATCGCCCCGCAAAACTAAAATGTTTGTCTTAGGTTCCTTTGCCAACTTAGCAATGAAAAATGAGAACAATGCCCTTTATTAAACCCCATTTATTTCAAAATTAATAAAAATATTGTCTTAACAATTCACTTTTCACGAGTTGGGTTGTGTATGAGCTAGGTGAAACCTTGGCATTGAAAATCTGTTTAATTTAATACATGGTACATTAACAAAATTTTTCAGTTTTTGCAGATTCTGATAGCAAAAATAGAATCAATCTAAATTTATGTAACATTGTATATTTTGTAAAATTATTATTCTTCTATTTTGATAAAATCTTATTAGCTTTTTAATATTATATTAGTCTCTTTTTCTTGGTTGAAGTTGTACATATGTATGTATGTATGTATGTATATATTTTTGTATCTGTTAATTAGTCTGTGAATAAAACTGGGATGAAAACGTAGATATGTTTCATTTTGTTAAATATTTGGCATGCTGGTTTGCCATAATAAATAATAGAATATTATTTCAGATTAAGAAAATCTTTCCTCTGACCGGAAAGAAAAAAGGTTTTGTTGCGTTGTTTTCCTACAAATTTGTTAAACACACTTTTTTGTCATGCAGCTTCATATGAAACTGACAAAAAAGCACTGTTCACACTAGACAGTGGTTTATATCATACATGTGATAAAAAAAAATTTCAACATTATAGTACCTATCCGAAAGATGGTAAGTAAAAAAAAGCTAAAGCCTACTTTTAGTCTATTTCAAATCAGTTACTCAATTTTTCGATACTAGTGTTGAGAAGTAAATAAAGTCCTACTGAAGACTTTTTGTGGTTGTAAGAAAAATAATTTGCTATTTTTCCTATGACCTATCTCTTTTGAAAAATTTCACTTTCAACACTTATGTAATATACTCTAGACTTCTATAGAGAGTTATTCTATATGCCAATCAATGCCGATTTATAAAATTACTTTTTGTTTCCTATAGTATATTTAAATAACTGACTAAAAGTACATTTTTAAAAATAAAGGTTTATTTAAACATTTTATTACATATAATTTGTTGTAGTGAAAAAATATATTTTACAGTTTTTTATTTTTACTTAAAAATGATATATATATATATATATATATATATATATATATATATATATATATATATATATATATATATATATATATATATATATATATATATATATATATATATATACGTATAATCTTCTCCTTTAGGCCATCAGTACTCCCTCCAATAAATCCACGCTTATCAAGCCATGTAATGTTGTGGGAGTAACGATAGCATTTCGGTTTTTTTCAAATATTCCCATTAGTTTTGTGTTTATGCCATCTAAAGTGTTTCTTACTGAAAGGAACAAAAAAAATATTCATAAATTTTTATATAAAACCAGTTTAAATTTTTATAAACACTTGAGTAAATCATCCTTTTAATATTTTTCAGTTAATAGAGCATACAATTCTCTGTTCGACTTCTTTAATGGTTAATTGCGATCCAGCTTAAGTTTTTTACTAGTAAGTTTACAAAAATGTCATTCCATATGACCTAGCTCAAATTAACAGCCAAGGGCGTATGCAGGTGGTTCAGCGATTAGAGGACATTTTCCAAAATATAGGGAGAGGGTAATGTCCCCCCTATGGACGCCCTTGGTAACTGCATTCAATATAATAGCAGTGGCATTACTTTACATTTACAGCAATTTATTTAAATGACGTATAATCGATGATTACCACAAGCACCTATAAACCATATCCAACTCCCAAGAAGCTAAAACTTATTACGCTGGTAAAAAAAAAGTATTTTGATTTGAGAGGGCTGCAAAATATACAAAATTAATCTGTTTCATGATGTTTGTGGTAAATAACTTTTCAACATATAATTTAGATATATACATATATAGAACATAATTAGTAACTGAAACACAATACACTTTTTAAAGCTCAATAAAACTTACTAATTAATACACCCACTGAATGAATAATTATTAAAAATAAAATGTATATTATCTCTGAGTTATTTATATAATAAAGGTGGGAATCTTTTATTTATCATACAAGATAGAACCAAAAGTCCTAGAAGTCAAACGGTTCTTCCTTGCGACTAACCAGGTTTCATTTGGCAATTGGCTTACTGTTTTCTGGCATATTTCAGGAATGTGTTCTTCCGTGTACCATTTTCTACCAAACAATCATCTATGGTTTTTACCCTGTTACGGATATATAGATTGTGGTATGCAAATATTAGCAATGTGATGACACAATTGACCTCTTAGAGCATTTGCACATAGAATCCTCAATGTCATTCATCAAGTTTAATCTGCAAGTAACAAATTCAAAAATATATTATTGACAAAGTATATTAAAATCAGTAACAATGGTTTCAAAATTAAATACTGTTTTAACACATTAAATATTTTTTGCAATATGAATATGTAGCTAAAATGTATAAATAGCGCTTACCTCAACCTTCCTTTGATTATAGGAAGTTCCCTATCAAAACCTGGTCTTTCACATGGTTTAAATATACCGCGTTTTCTTCTTCTTTGCAAAAGTTTGAACTATTGTTGAGAATCTGAAAACTGATTTCGTTACTATAATATTTCAAAAAGTAAAAAAGGAATCATAGGCAAAATACACATATCTATATGGTTATTTAAGTAAAAATCATGCTTTATTTATTAGAAATCGCCAATATACACCTGTAATTATTTAATTAATAATTATATTAACATTCACTTGAAAACCTGTGAAAAAAGAACTTATTTTACGATTAATCAATGTAAACAAACTTCCAAAAGTGAACATTGACATGACAGTGCCAAACAATATGGCCGTGACGTCACAACGACGAACCTGCTGTTCATTGCGGGAAAAACTACTTATGATAACTCATCGATGCCCGCTTCCAGGCTTTTTAGTAGAGTCGGTGTTGGTTGGATAAGACAAATCATTGGACTACCTTTCACGATATCTAAACTACCGGACACCGTTCTTATCGGCATCCCAGGATTGAGGTACATTGACCGTACCCGATAATTAAAACAATTTCCTGCAAAGTAACGTACAGTCGGGCTCTCACCGCATCAGCACTGTAATGTCACCCTAAGGAAATTATTTAGTTTAGCCGCAAGAACCACAGAGTTGAAATTTAATTTAGATCTAGCCCTCCCCTTTCGTTATTTTACTCTATTATTCTTCCTCTTCAAAATCTATGAACAAATTGGCAGCATAACAACCTTTACCTTTAAATGAAAATATAGAGAATGCCAAGTTAGAAGGTCTGGATGCTTTTATAGGCTAATCCCCATTTGTATCCTTTCACCCGTCATGAGGTGCAACTTTCACCCTTATTGGAAATGGAATTTAAAGAATTTTACCTACTTTGTCCCCTTTTGAGACATTCATGCGTTCCTGTCTGCATTTTAAACTTTATAGAAAGCGAGTTTTCTACACGAACATTATTAAGTGAATTTGTTTACTTGAAATCTATGTCCATATTATAACACACAGTAATTAGCCTAGCATATTCCTAGTTAATAAAAACTTTAAAATATTTTTAATACTAAATACAAGAAAAATTACAATAAAATATCGACCCCAGGTCGATTTACTTTAATATTTTATCTAGATTAATTAAAAATCGATTTGTCTTAAGTGTTCCTTCGTTGGTGTAACTACCCTATATGCCTAAAATTATTTTGATTAAAAACCCCTTGGAAACATCAATTTTGCTTAAGTTTTTCGCTTATAATGTTATACAGGGTAGGACAACAATTTTTCTTAAAAAAATTATTTTATTTCACAAACTTTATATTATTTTATGCATCTTCTGATGCTTGTTATACAAAGTGATTTGTAAAAAAAACAGCTTTAATACATTTATAAATTAACGCTAAACCTCCTACGCCTACAGTGATATTTGGAGAATACCATTCTTAATAGTTCACTCGTAAAAGAGAATTATTGTAATTAATAAATGTTCTAACTCTGTACGGATTTTCACGTTTTAGGGTAACTAGATGCCAAAACAAAAAGATTTCTCAATTCCGTCGGTCTGTCTGGTAAGTTTTTTGTACGTGATAAGTGAAATTAAAACAAAAATATTTTAATATCGTATGAATTTAAAATGGCGGCCTAATAAAGTTTTTAAAACATCAACGTAAAAGAATCTTCTTATTCTATTGACTTCAAATTGATGAATCAAATTGGCGATCTTAAAAAATCAGCGTAAAAAGTACTTATTCATCTTATTTTAAATTATACAATACAATTATTTTATTTAAACTTGCCTTCCACCTGCGAATTTTGTTTAATTTTTGCATATCTTATCGTCTTGTAACATACAAGGCCGCACAAAAAAATATCAAAAATACTTGTAAGTTAATTTATTTTACTTTATAGCCCTTCTTAAGTTATTTTTTTATTTATTTTGACGTTTGTACATAACCCACGGTGATCTATTAAAACAAAATTCGATAGGTATAACGTTTAGTTGAAATTGGTCGACGTAGAATTATTTATGTATTGCATATTTCAAGAGTATATAATTTTTCATATTAAGTTGTATATATATATACATATATATATATATATATATATATATATATACATATATATATATATATATATATATATATATATATATATATATATATATATATATATATATATATATATATATATATATATATATATATATATATATATATATATATATATATATATATATATATATATATATATATATATATATATATATATATATATATATATATATATATATATATATATATATATATATATACATATATATACATATATATACTACTTAATTATTATTTTGTTTGAAAGTAAAAATAAAACGCTCCAGAAGTTCGGAGGAAATCGGACCATCTTTTGGTTCGACAAAATCACACTAGTAAGCCTAGCATATTTTATCAAATTTGCGTGGTGTCTGGCAGTCAACGACTTTTCCACTCTCGCCGTTTTGATAGCGCGGTTGCTCATTGCGACTAGTTAGAGGAATGGCCCTGATCGCATTCTACGCAGTTGCTAGAGCAAGAGCACAATCATATTCATTAGAAATATATTAGTCGCTGGCCGCTGGATATTGCAGTTTTTAAAAGGCATTCTTATTATATAATTGTAATTGTATTATTAACTTTTTTTATGTATTCTGCCATAAGTTTTAATTTGGTAGTAATTTGTATTCGTTTCGTTACAGAAAAATCTAGCGCGCTGCCTATACAGGGTGTTTCGGGAGGAAAGGAAAATATTTTATGGGCTGTGTTTGGGAGGTCAAAATAATCATAAAAGATTATATATATATAGGTCCGGAAACGCTTACTTTTCGAGATACAAGGTGTTGAAAAAAATTTAAAAAATCCGTTTTTATTTAATACTTCGGAAACGATATTAGATATCAAATTGAAATTCGTTATGCGTTATGCGTTATTGTGGCGAAGGGGGGCATCTTTTGAGATAAAATAAATTTTAATAATTTTACCAGTAGCGTGCGTGACAACACAGGATTAGATATTTTTCACGACAAAAATGGACGCCGCTGCTTTTCTTTGGAATTAATAACTTTTTCATATAAAAAATAGTTTTGTTCAAGTTTTTTGTTTGATGCATCGTTTTCGAGTAATAATTAACAAACTCCTTTAATCCATTCATATCCTTACATTATTATTTCAAATGATTTTTAACTAGTTGACGTTGTTAACATCACGAGTGACGAATCAATTAGCAGTGTGTTAAGCAACATTTGTAAAGTGGATAATACTTAATTCGACTAATCAAACAATATGAGAGCGAAGAATATTGTTCATTTTGGGCCAGTCATTGTAGAATACTCAGGGCCGGCGTAGTAAAAAGAAATGCTATATATATATATATATATATATATATATATATTTGTGAAAGTCTTCATGGGTATCTGGTTCTATGGTATATACAGAAACACTATAGTAGTTTCATAAGAGTTTTAATCAATTGACGTTTCGGCTACCTCAGCCTTTTTTAAAATTACATATAAACCAAAGTAGAAATATTAAGATTACACTTTATGATAACAAAATTTAGGGTAGAGGTAGAAAGGTAATATATTTCCATCGACTCTACTATGTAATACAGTCTCCGTCTTTCTCACACACTGCCTCTATTTTTCTTCAATTTTTCGGATGTATTTAAAGATAGGTATATTTATAATTAGCAAGAAAGTACACCTTTCATAGACATATAATACACATAATTCCATTTGAAAAATGCAACTTTGTTTTGCCGCGACTTTTTGACTAATCCCATATAATCATTCTCCTTTATTCCACTAGATCTTAAAAATGCTAAATATTTTTGACATTTCTTGCTAGCTCTCTTACTTTTAAAATAATTGACCGTTTTCGTATACATATATATATATATATATATATATATATATATATATATATATATATATATATATATATATAGGACATCATTTTTTGATGCCATGTTGGAAAGGTTACCTTGTCATCCCCATATTACCTTTAATTTTGACCAAAGTAAATAGAGTAAGTAGTTTTTTAGCTATGCTACGAACAGACAGATAGATAGACCGAAAGACAAACTGATGAAATTAGGAAAACACTGGCATCTAGAGACGTTAAAACATAAAGATCTGGAAAAATGACAGATGGTAGTTTTTTTTAAATTACAATACTACTTTCTTCTTACGAGGGAAGTAAAAATTCATGCCTTACCGTACAGTACATATAAACATTATTGATTTCTTTAATAAATGGAGAGGTTTACTAAGAATTGTCAACTAATTGGGTAAAACCGATCCGTAAAGCCCTTTAATCGGGAGTTCCCTCGTAACGAATCCTTGCATTTATTAATGGAATGAAAGATAACATATTTTTAATATGTACTCATATTAGTAAATAACTATGAGCTAAACTAAATTGGGTCATGCTTCCCTTTCCTATAGCCGATAAATATATATCAAATGCTTGCTTAAATTTGTCATAATTAATTGTTTTTTTGTTAAACACCAAGTTTGCTTGCAACCATGCAACAACTTTACGTGCTACTAATAGTTAATAATATATATATATATATATATATATATATATATATAAATATATATATATATATATATATATATATATATATATATATATATATATATATATATATATATATATATATATATATATATATATATATATATATATATATATATATATATATATATATATATATATATATATATATATATATATATATATATATATATATATATATATATATATATATATATATATATATATATATATATATATATATATATATATATATATATATGAAAACAGTCAATTATTATAAAAGTAAGAGAGCTAGCAAAAAATTTCAAAAATATTTAGGATGTTTAAGATCTAGTGGAGTAAAGCAGAATGATTATATGGGATTAGCCAAAAAGTCGTGGCAAAACAAAGTTGCATTTTTCAAATGGAATTATGTGTATTATATGTCCATGAAAGGTGTATGTTCTTGGGAATTATAAATACCTATCTTGAAATACATCCGAGAAATTTAAGAAAAATAGAGTGTGTGAGAAAGACAGAAACTGTATTACATAGTAAAGTCAATGGAAATATATTGCTTCTGGTGCAAGGCTTTTTCTCAAAGTTCTCTAGTATCTTTAAAGATAGAGGTATATTAAACCAGGGGAATATTTATAAATAATATATATATATATATATATATATATATATATATATATATATATATTATTACGATATATATAACGATTTAATAACCCTGACTTAAAACTTTTAATGTCTGTAACATTTTAGCATTTAACGTCATGTGTTGGAATAATTATGTTTTGTAGTCATAAAGTGTAATATGTAATTTTGAAAAATGCTGAACTAGCCGAAACGCCAATTGATATGAAATACCGTAAAATAATAAGCCCATATCTTGCATTATTTTTACTTGGGCCATCACGAATCAATTAGCAGTGTTTTAAGCATTACATATAAAGTGGATACATAATTCGCTAATCAAACAATAGAAGAGAGAGTGAAGAATATTGTTTATTTCTGCCAGTCATTGTAGAATACTTAGGGCCGGCGTAGTATAAACAAACGCTATATGTATATATATATATATATATATATATATATATATATATATATATATTTTTTTTTTTTTTTTTTGAAAAACAAATTTTTTGGGCTATTTTTTAGCCTTTATCAATGATCTTGTGTACACTAAAAAAATTAATAAAAACATGAAACAAGTGGTAAGAATCATGGACTAACATTATATGAAATATGATATTAACCACAAAGAGGAAATATACATTTTTTTTTTATTACTTACTTTAGGCAGAAATCATTTCACGTCAAATTTAAAAAAATTTGTTTGTCAAAAAAATATATATAAGAAAGGTTCGAGAAACATTCTACAAATATATATATATATATATATATATTCCCCTGGTTTAAACCTTTACCTTTAAAGATACTAGAGTAATTTGAGAAAAAACCTGCCACAAGAGGCAATATATTTCCATCGAGTCTACTATATCTGCGTCTTTCTCACACACAACCTCTATTTTTCTTAAATTTCTCGGATGTATTTAAAGATAGGTAAATTTATAATTAGCAAGAAGATACACCTTTCATGGACATATAATACACATATTTCCATTTGAAAAATGCAACTTTTTTTTTGCCGCGACTTTTTGACTAATCCCATATAATCATTCTCTTTTACTCCACTAGATCTTAAAAATCCTGAATATTTTTGACATTATATATATATATATATAATATATATATATATATATATATATATATATATATATATATATATATATATATATATATATATATATATATATATATACGTACAACCTTTTTCTTACGAGGGAAGTAAAAATTCATGTCTTAGCGTATAGTACATATATACATTATTATTGATTTCTTTAATAAATGGAGAGGTTTACTAAGAATTGTCAACTAATTGGGTAAAACCGTTCCGTAAAGCGCTTTAACCGGGAGTTCCCTCGTAATGAATCCTTTCATTTATTAAGGAAATGAAGGATAACATATTTTTAATATGTACTCTACGTATTAGTAAATAACTATATGCTAAACTAAATTGGGTCATTCTTCACTTTTCTATAGCCGATATATATACCAAGTGCTTGCATAAATTTGTCATAATTTTGATAATTGGTTTTATATTAAACACCAAGTGTGCGTGCAACCATGCAACAACTTTGCATGCTACTCATACTTCGTTTTATTTTGTAAGAATAGTATAAGCTGTGACTTCAATGACAATTACATGAATATCAAAGTACAATAAACATGTTCTTATCGTATCTATCGTTAATGCAGATAATATGTTTCACACTGATTTTTTAAACAAGTTTTCAAGCAGATATTTTGTTGCCCCATGTGAGATTGGCTCAGTGGCGGATCTTCGGCGGTAAAATATATTTGTGGGCCCCTTGTATATTTTAAAAATAAATTAATAGATTCCTGAGTTTAAGAAAATAATTAATAAAGCAAAGGTAATTATTATTTAACATTTATTTGGTAAAAACTTATGACTAAATAAATTCTAGAACGGCCTTTTTCTGACTTTGGCATTAGCAAACTGATCAATTGACTCAGTTAAATTTAACTTTGATGGAATACCGTGTTCAATATTTAAAATTGATAAATTACGTAATCTGTCTTTGCTCATTGTTAAACTAATAAAATTTTTTAAGATTAAAAGATCTTTTCAAATTGGCAACTATTACACAAAGCGTAAAAAATAATAAAAACATAGTGAAAACTTCAGGAAAATCAACTTCCATACATGAATAATTTTCAATGACTAGTTCAAATAATTTTCATATATTTTTTAAGATCGGGCTTAACTAGTTCATGAAACATAGTAAATTGGTTCACAAAATAATAAGAAAAAATGTTAAATGCATCAAAATTGCAGAGCTCGAGGAATTTAAAATCATTTAAACCGTTAAATCTATAGTTTATTTGTTGCTGAATTTGATCGATTATTTCATAAAAGAGGCGTCTGTATGATGTTTGAACATCTCCCACCTTGTCTGTTGGAAGACGCATGGCTTGTGGCTCTACATTTAACGTCATCGTTTTCTCCCAAAATAGGTCAAAATCATTTATTTTTTTGGCTTAACATGGACTAAAAATCATCAACTTTTTTTAGGCACAAAGCAATATCATTTGTTTTAGTTTGCAATATATTAAAAACATTGTCTGAGAATGGAAATATTTCTGAAAATATGTTCAACAAATAATTAAAATTAAAATCTCGTTTCAAACAGTCCAAAAACCCCCTCGAACTATTTATCGCTTCTGAGTCCCACGTTTCATTATTTTCTATTATATTCTCAAATAGTTCAATCAGTGATTCACGATTTTCAGATACTGTTAACACAAGTCTTTCATTATAGTTCCACCTAGTATGAGCTACTTTGGGCAATCGTTTGTGGACAATGGAGTCCAAAGCTTGTGTACGTTTTGTTGACTTGGAAAAAAAAGCAGCCATGCCACTTAAAGAAACGAAAAATACTTTACCTTCTTTAATGTGATTGATGGAGTGGGATAAAACTAAATTTAATTTATGAGCAAAACAACGGACAAACACAACACTTGGGAAAGTTTCTGGAACTTTAGCTTGCTGTTGCAGTGCAACTAATTTTTTCTCTGCATTAATTTCTTTAGTAACGTTATAAACTGCGGTATATAATGCAGCTGCTGTACGATTTTCGGACACATTCTTAAAACCTAAAAATCGCTCTTGAATACTTCCGTCTGTTTTAACGTAGCGTATTAATATAGATAATTGGCTAAAATTAGTGATATCAGTTGTTTCGTCCAGAACAATAGCAATGAACCGCGCCTCGCCAATCTCCTGCTTAATTCTTTTTAGAATAATGGTTGCAACAGCGGAAGATAGATCATTCTGGATTCGATTCGACGTTCCGCGAAAAACGCTAGACTGTTCTAAATGATTTTTTAAGCAATCATCATATTTAGCCATTAAACTAAGTAAATCTTGAAAATTTTCTCTATTTGAAGAAACCCTTGTTTCGTCATGAGCTCTAAATCGCAATTCGTGCTGTCCGAGAAAACAAAGAACATCGATAAGTCTTCTTAATATTTGCCTATTTTTATCGACTAGTTTATTGTGTTGGCAGTGACTAATTTGCAACTTTTTTATTAAGGGCGTGTTCAGTTCTGGTTTTGCCAAAGACTTTTTCTTTTATGAGGGCCTGCAAAAGCGCTTTGGACATAATGTGTCTTTTTACATCTTTATTCCGGAGACCTTTTTCATTTTCAAAAAGTAAACATGACCAACAAAATAATTTACTTATATTTTCACACCCTGTTAGCCATTTAAATTGTTCGTATTGTTTTCCGGATAAAAATGTCTAATACAGTTTTTCATTTTTGTGGTTAAATTTTTCATACGCAGTTCTACCTTTGGAAATTATTTGAAGCTTATCAGCGAAGTTTAGTGTTGAAAATCTCTTTATTATTAAGATACATACCACACCTTCATACACACTCTTCTTACTAAATTCTCCAACATTTTCAACGTTATTACCGACAGCCGAAGTAGACGGTATTTGCATATCCACGTCCTTATTATTGACTTCCATATCGCACCATGCACGACGCGACGTACGTATCACACAACACACGGATAGCCGTTGAAACAAAGAACCTACTCCAACGATAGCTTCCGCCACCACTTAAAGCATGCGACTGAAATGCAAAAATTGCAAACAGCCGGTGGAGTTCAATAACCTCTGGCTCGATTCACAGGAAATCAAACATACAGGACTTGGCTGCAGAGAAGCTAGCGTCCCGCATAGGTTCTATTCGATATTCTATTGTGGCTGGGTCGGAGTCAACGCCGCATTTATTATGGGCTTGATAATTAAGATAATATTTTAGCATTTTTAATATAAACTAAATTAATGGTTTCCTATTTCAAAAATTACATTTTAGAAGATGTTTTGTAATTTTTTTTGGGGAAGCATTTGCTTCCGTTGCTTCCATGGACTGCAAGCCCCTGGTAAGAACAGCTCTCCAACAACCTCGAAATCTGTGAAATCTGAGGGATATGGTTAGCTCGTTCCTTTTATTTTGTCTTTTTAAAAGTTTGATTTATTTGATTATTTTGTTTATCTTGTTCATGAATCATAAATTTAAATTTATAGTATGTAGTTTAATGTTTATCATAGTATATTATGTTGTTAAATTAGTAACAACGGTCTATACCGTATCATTTAGGACTATTTTTTGTTCTGTAGCATATATTTGTTAAACTGAATTGAATTGAATAAAAATGTAAATTATAAAGAATGCGTGGGCCCTTCGGTGGGCACCTTCTAGACCCTGGGCGTCGGGAAATGCACCGAACTGCCCGGCGTTATGTCCGCCTCTGGATTGGCTTCAGAATTTTATTAATTGATCCCTATTTTGCATTTGATTTTAAAGCAATTGATTATGTAGTTTATTACATTATATTTACAAAAAATTATTAGACCGCCAGTGTACTCTGTCATACTACATTTGTCCCAAAGCTTTTTTAATTTTTCTATATAAGAGTTGATTTATGTGACAAATTAAAAATAACTTCGAATAAGAAGATTTCAAACTGAATTTTATGTCAGTTTTTAGGTTGCCATTGTCATATGGGACTTACAAAAATATTAATAGTTCTTGCTTGTATTGATTTTTGTGAAAAAGTTGAAATCCCTCAAATAACTAGTTTTTTCAAATTTCTTTTTTATAAATTTTATTGGGCTGTTACCAGTCCATACATTTTAATAGGTGGCCGTTTTATTTCGCTTTTATAGATTTTTATCAAAATGTAACAGTTTCATCCCCACAAGACCTTTAATTCTGACCAAAATTCAAAGTTTATCGGAAATACTTTCTTAGTTATACCGCGAAGAGACAGACAGACAGACCACAGCAAATGGGAAAAACATGTTTTTCAACATATAGCGACGCAAAAACGTGAAGAGGAAATAAATAATTCCCAAGTTTAAAATAGAATTTTTTGTTAGTAAAACTACAAAAATTTGCTGTGAGTCTGAGAAACAAGTTCCATAATTATTTGTTGGTTTAACTACGGTATTTTAAGCATCATCAAACACTAAAATAAGTGCACTCACTCTTATACTAAAAGAATCTCTCTGTTGTGGAATAATAATCTGGAAACTGATTATTTACATATTCGTACGTTTTTAAGCATTTTTTTTGTTTAACTCTGAATCTTGCACAAAAAAGGAGTCTAATCTTTTAGATAATGACTTAAAACAAGCGAATTTTTGGTACTAAAGATTTCTACTATTGTAATGTAAACAGTCAGACAAGAACTTTTGGGACCCATAATTTGGGGTCCAGAATGTTTAATAACCCATAATGTTTGCTTCCATTTGGCTAGTTTTGTTTGTTTTACTGGGACATTAATAATGGATTGGCCTATGGGTACTTAATTTTGTTTTTCTTTTAATATTGATTTTGAGAATTTATCATTTATCTAATCTGAATATAGAGTTTACACTATCAAAAGAGATTTCACGTGTTTCGATGTATAAGAGTATCATCATTAAATATGAGCATTATTATATCTTTCACTCACGTATGGGTGAGCGTTTGAACTATTGTTGAAGTTTGAAGATGCTCGTCTGGACCGAAATACATATAACCTCCTAAAAGTTTAGAACGAGATCCAGGCCTTTTGTTTTGTCTTGATAATAAGGTGTTCTAGAGTAAAATTAACGATCTTTGATAATCTAGTTCTCTAACAATTAAAAATTACTTTTTTGATGCAAGAGAAAGTTGAAATTTTTCTAATAAGTATAATGGACCTCTTTTGACTGGGTGCATTCTTCAAGGATAGTGCAAAATTATATCCTAAATATTTTTAGATTTTTATCTAATCATAAATAGTATGTACACTAAATAAAACGTTTTAGGTGTTATCGAACAATAACACTTGTGTATATAAAAAAACTATTTATTTATACGAAAAAATAAATCTTGTATCATAATTAAAGGAAATCACACTTTGTGACTTAACAACTTAATTTCACAGACGATATAAGTATTTAGTTCTAGCGCTGGCACATGCACTTGCGATACTACCTGCAATAAAACAAACATTATAGTCAGTTTATTTATTATGTGCTATAGTAATGAAACCATAATGAAATCGGGCATTTTAACTTCTCCTTATTTGTTTTAAATAAATGATTTCCATGATGAAATTATAATTACCACAATTAAAAAGGGGAATGATTAGGTAGGTGCAACAATTGAATAATGAAATGTAGTAAATATATGATACGATTATTAATGATTAATGTGCTTAATTAAATATAAATTATCAGTAGCGGCTGTTTATTGCGGTCAATAATACTATCAAAACAAACCAAAATATCAATATAATTAGAAACAAATTAAAGCGTTTTTACACTAAATTTTTAGTATATCTGGAATTTGACGATTATAAATATATTTAAAAAGTTTTGATATCGGATAGAACAGAGGTTGTTTATGTTTTATGCAACATATGGCAAAAAATCAGCATAGAAAACATTATAGCCGTATGCGCTAAAGAGATTTAAATTTAGACCAGATCTAGTTTGATAGTAGAAGGTGCGACACGCTACTACAGTATATTGGGTAACAAGTGCGTGAAGCTAACTATTAGCCACCAATGTGATGTTTGTATAAAAGTCTTCACGCACGTGTTGCTCACTATACTTATTCTACGATCCCGAATAATACAAATACAAAATAAACTTAAATTATTTAATTTTCATTAACATTACTTGTAATCATTAATAGTTACACTGTTTATGCAGTGTTTATATTGGCACTTTGACAATTCGCTAGTATGACAACGATACAAATTGCGAAGCACGGCCGCGTAATAAAAAAATCGTTATATTTCTTTACACGGAACTTCCGTCGTTATAAATTATTACTTTTATTGGGAAGAGTGAAGTGTGATGTAAGTTAGTTCAGTACAAAGTCACAGTATATATGTGTTACATATACTATCTCTTCATTTTAATTGGGCGGCATTGTATTTCATCATATTGGATTCCTACCAATATATTTGCCATTTCCTTTCTACCAATGCCACACTTGGCTTTTGGGCATAATTTAGAATCAATTGAACAAAATTTTTTTACGTTGATTTTTTAAAAATTTTATTTGGTCGTGATTTTCTTTTGCCATCTTAAATTGAAACCCATATTCTTTACCTATTTCGTTGGTCCGCAGATATCATAGACATTAAGTTTCTGAATAGTTTTCATTAACGATCCTGTTGCTATGTTAAAGTGGTGTATTATTTGGTGCTAGGATCCAGTAATGCCGATTTACTGTTGTATACTCAGACACAGATTTTATATCCTGCATGAAACCCATATTAGTCTTTAGCTACTTCATTGGTTCGCAGATATTTCCTAACCCCAAATAATCCACCGGTCTAACATAACAAAAAGAAGATCGTTAACGAAAACCATTTAGAAATTTAATAACTGGGAAATATCTGCTAAGCAACGTAGTAGATAAAGACTGATAATATAGGTTTCATGCAGGATATATATGTATCTTGAGGATGCATTAATAGAGCAGTGAAACATCGACATTTGTTTTTTTTGAATGAATTCTAACTCCAAATAATACACCACTCTAACCTAAAAACAAGAGGACCGTTAACGAAAACCATTTATAAACTTTATGGGAAATATCTGCGGTCCGACGTAGTAGGTAAAGACTGAAAATATGTGTTTCATGCAGAATATAAAAAAAATCTATGTGTCCTGAGGACGCAACTATAAAGTTTCGAAACGTCGACAATTTAAAAACTCTTGTGTTTTTTACTGAATCCTAACCCCAGATAATACACCACACTAACATAAAAACAAGAGCATCGTTAGCGAAAACCATTTAGAAATTTATTATCTGGGAAATAACTGCGGACGAACGGAATATGTAAAGACTGATAATATGGGTTTTATGCTGGATATGGAGTTTGAAGATCCAACAATAAAGTTGCGAAACGTCAGCTACCTATTTAAAAATAGTCTTTTGTATTTTATTACTCGATCCTAACCCCAAATAATATACCACTCTAACATAACAACAAAACGATTGTTAACGAAAACCATTTAGAAACTTATTAACTTATTAAATATTTGGGTAATATATGCGGAACAACGGAGTAAAATTACTGATAATATGGGTTTCATGAATGATATAAGATCTATATATATGTGTCCTGAGGTTGCAACAATTAAGTTGCGAAACGTTGACAATTTAAATAAAATACTTGTATTTTTTACTGGATCTTGACCCCAAATAATACACCACTCTAACAAACATTTTTTAACATTGTTCCGTCATATTGAATTTTTACCAAAATATTATCAGGCCATCCCAATATGACCCTTAATTTTTGGTCAAAATTTGTGTGGTGTAAGTAGTATTTAAGCTACGTTGCGAACTGCCACACAGACCGACAGAGAGACCGACGGAATCGATAAAACATGTTTTTTGGCGTCTAGGGATGCTAAAATGTGAAGATATGTAAATCCTGAAAAGTGGTTTTCTTCACGTTTACAAGAATTTTATTCGCAATTTTGTTCCGCCATCTCAAATTAGTAACACAGTTTTACTAGCTGAGCCCTATACCACAATTAGTTATGGCATACAATTTGA
Source organism: Kuschelorhynchus macadamiae (assembly GCA_030620095.1). Taxonomy (NCBI): domain Eukaryota; kingdom Metazoa; phylum Arthropoda; class Insecta; order Coleoptera; family Curculionidae; genus Kuschelorhynchus; species Kuschelorhynchus macadamiae. The sequence continues at coordinate 73,236 of JAUTXW010000690.1, forward strand.
AATCAATCCATTAAGTAGTTTTTTTCAGGCTGAATTTTTAAATATTTTATTATAGGGTCATTTTGTTCTGCCATCTTGGATTCGTTACCAGTTGATTCCAACATAATACTCGATGTTTATGCAAAATTTGAAATAAATTGGATTAGCAGTTTTTTTTAATAATTTTTTTACACAGACAGACAGACAGGCAGACCGACAGACCGATCGACGGAATTGATAAAACATATTTTTTTGGCATCTATCGACGCTAAAACGTAAAGATGTGTAAAACCTGAAAGGGTTATTTTTCACGATTACAAACATTTTATTTGCCGCCATTTCGCTCAGCCATCTTAAACTAGTACCACTATTTTCTAGTTGATCCCTATACCACAATTAGTTATGTCACACAATATGAAATCAAGCCATTAAGCAGTTTTTTCAGGCTGAATTTTTAAATATTTTATTATGCTGCCATTTTGTTCCGCTATCTTGGATTCGTACCGAAAGTTTACCACTTGATTTCAATATAATACTTGACGCTTTTGCAAAATTTGAAATAATTTGGATGAGTAGCTTTTTAATAATAATGTTTTTCACTCTTCACTAGTCAGCCATTTTGTTTCGCCATATTGGATTTTTCCAAAATGTTACCAGGTCATCCCCATATGACTCTTAATTTTTGACCAAAATTTGAAGTCAATCGGATAAGTAGATTTTTAGCTACGCCGCGAACAGACAGACAGACAGACCGAGGGAATTGAGAAAACATGTTTTTCGTCATTTAGGGACCCTGAAACGTGAAGATCTGAAAAAATCTCGGAGAGTGATTTTTTCACATTACAATACTTCCCCTTTTACGAGGGAAGTAATTAATATGAGCCGTTGCCTAAAGTACATCAAATAAGAAATGCACTAATGCATACTTCAGGTATGCATTGGTGTTTAAAAACAAACTTTAGCTACAGCGATCAATGTGTGAAACAGTATGTACAAAATGCTACATAGAGCAAAAACACCTGCACTCACTAAAGAGGTTTAAATTTGGATCAGGTCTAACTTTACAGTTATAGGTAAAGATGACATTTTTAACGATTAAACAAATAGTTTTTCTAAATGTCACAGTTAGAAAATGACAGTGACATAAGTGAAACATAACTGGGAAACTAAGAGTTTTAAGTACCATGACAACTACACCTCGTCTAACTTTTAAACCTTAATTTTAGTGAATGCGGGGCAAGAATCGTAAAGACTGGTTTACGATTCTTGAATACGGAGGGTAGACGTCTGCAGGGGTTTTTTTGTAGTCGTTCCGCCGGTAAACGTGATCAAGAAATTCAACTGGCGTCACGGAATGACTCCATCTTGAGATACTTTCTTCTGTTCAGCAGCACAAATTCGTGTAACTTCGAAACTACGCCGACATCAAAAAATAAACACTAGCATGAACATGTTGGTTTTTAATCGTATTTAGAAATGACAAACATTCCCAGAATGCCAAGAGGGCAACTTCGCTCTGATGGGTCCCAACGTGCATTTCCGGAGGAGTCCGTGGATCGCCAACAAAACCAGGGCGCTTTTTGGCCAGAATTGAGTAAGTTCAAGTCATTTCTAAACTCAACGTGTATAGCACTGAAGCCATCGATAAGGAATTTTTCCTTCAACGGGGGATGCACGCCGGAGCTTCTATCTGAAATTTTGCATAGCACTTAGCTCTAAAGTAGGATTTTTGCTCGTGTGATTCGCCAAAGGGTCGTACGTCATAGTAACCATGTATGCGTACAGCTTGCTGGGGTAATCGGAAGAACAGAAGATAAACTGATGCTCTAAATTATTGTGAAGAACAAACCTACAGGTAAGCGTCTTTCCGAGTCTTGGCTTTTTGCAATCCCATTCGAAGCTATTAATTAACCATTTGTGCTTAATAACTATTTTGACGAATCTTACAAGTGTTTATTATTTTATTTGAAGTAATCGAGTAGTGCATTTAAATCCCTTGAAGTGTTTGAAAATATCTGAGCTTCTATTTCTTAGCCGGGCAGTGTTGACTTAAATTTTTTTAATATGTTTTTTTCAAAAGGTGAACACACTCATAATATTCAAAGTTAATTATTTGAACATTTGAAGATTTTTGTAACTGACTTGTGTTACATTTTAGTGAGAATTAATTTTTGATAAATTGTTTAATTGACTTACTGATCACAACCCTATGTAGGCAATATTAGTTTTATCTGATAAAGTCTCTCCAAGTTGGCGATCAATTTAACCTGAGAACGTTTCATTTACTTCTATTTAGTTTAAAGTGCTTTGTTTCAAATATTAATTAGTATTTGTTATTAACAATTCTAACAAGCTTAAGTTCTAATAAAGGTTCTCTCCTTGATTGAATGGTTCTTAAATTTACCAGATAAAACTTGTAGTAGCAGTAAACAGCTTTTATTTGATAACTTTCTAAGTGGAGGTTATTATTTTATAACATTGATGAAAAGAGGAATATTTCCCACCAAAAAACAACAATAAAAGTAAAAAGACAAAAAGGTCCATAGGACAAATGTTAAGATTTTAAAGAAAAGGTTTATTTTTTAATTGTTTTGTGAAACTTCTCAATAAAAGTTGTATTGTTCTCCTTAGGACATTTAGTTGTAAACAGTTGACTTAGCGCAAGGTGTTTGTTGCTAAGTTTTCTTTTGGCTTTCAAAGATTTCAATTGATTTAGTAAAAAAATCATTTGTGAACAGAAATTTTGAATGATTTTAAACAAAAACTAAACTGCTAGTCCCTTGAAAGACTTTACGCCGAGCTTTCAGAAGTAAGCCACTTTTGTCAGACTTTGCATTTTAACAAAAAATTGTAAATTAGTGATAGAAATTTATCCACCCGGCCTCCATGTTAGTACCGAGTGTTTCCTGTATTAGGGTATGTGTAGGTTAGGATAGTATTTAAGTAGTAGCTTCGAAAATTACGCTTTTTAAATATCCCTATCCAGACTCTTGGCTCGACAGCTACTGAAACTTACAGGCTCTCTTAACAGTAGAGACTTGTCTAGAGTAGGTGCATTAGAACAACCGTGCCTTATTAAAAACAATTGAGAATTTGAATTTATTTATTATTAATTTAGTGCATGATACTTAATGTGCAGAAGTAGTGTTAATTATCATTGATAAATTTTCTATAACAAAATTTTAATTGTTGCTAACCTCATTTTTTTTTCTTTTAACCACGTTTTTTAAAAACTGCTGTATTTTATTAATTGTGAAATTCTTTTCGAATAAGCTTTGATAAAAAAGTGATTTTTGGACTATTTGTGTCAAAAATATAAACAGCTTTTATTTGATAACTTTCTAAGTGGAGGTTATTATTTTATAACATTGATGAAAAGAGGAATATTTCCCACCAAAAAACAACAATAAAAGTAAAAAGACAAAAAGGTCCATAGGACAAATGTTAAGATTTTAAAGAAAAGGTTTATTTTTTAATTGTTTTGTGAAACTTCTCAATAAAAGTTGTATTGTTCTCCTTAGGACATTTAGTTGTAAACAGTTGACTTAGCGCAAGGTGTTTGTTGCTAAGTTTTCTTTTGGCTTTCAAAGATTTCAATTGATTTAGTAAAAAAATCATTTGTGAACAGAAATTTTGAATGATTTTAAACAAAAACTAAACTGCTAGTCCCAAAAGACTTTACGCCGAGCTTTCAGAAGTAAGCCACTTTTGTCAGACTTTGCATTTTAACAAAAAATTGTAAATTAGTGATAGAAATTTATCCACCCGGCCTCCATGTTAGTAAGGTAGGTAATTTTAAGATATATAAATTGAAATAGTATTTTAGCAAACTATCAAACTGACTTACTTTCCCCCATAATACCTTCCCGTCGCTACTCTCAGAACTTGTTTTACAGTTTTGAAATTTGGTAAAAATAAAAATAATTATTAAATAGCATATTTGGGCAGAGACCACCTTCAGGCTCTGTTTTCCAATAAATGTGGTTAAATCACGCCTAGTGACTTTTCCTCCCCCTTAGAATCCATGGGACTCCCATCAGTGCAATCGATAAGAAATCAAACTTAGTGATAAATAGTCATCTTAATTACATATAAAATAAAGACTAACACTAATTATAAAGACAATAGCTTATTCCTAAGAATTTTTGTAAATTGGGCATGAGAAAGATTGTTCATATCAATGTCATTACACATTCTGTTAAAAACTCTCATAGATTAATATATTGGTGTTTTGGTCAAAATGTTAGTTGTAGGAATGGGCAAATAAAAAACCGGAGAAAATCTACCCAATCTTGAAGGTACGTGAAAATTAACTTGTTGTAAAAATTCGGGACAATCTATAAAGCCTCTACACAATTTAAACAGGAACTGAGCTGAATGGTACTGTCTACGACTAACTAATGGAATCGCGCAAGAAGATCACGTTGATCACAACCTCTAATAGGAAAAAAACCTTCGGTTTTGAAAACCAAGAATTTAAGGAATCTTCTTTGGACTTTTTCTAATTAAACAATGTATTTGCTATATATTGGGTCCCATATAATCGAACCATATTCCAACCTTGAGAGCACATAGCTGTCATATAAAGTTTTTATTGCTCGAGTATTGAAAAAACTGCTAGAATTTCGTAAAACAAAACCTAACATCCTTATGGCTTTCTTGCAAACCTGATCAATATGATAAGAGAATGATAGTTTTGGATCAAAAGTGACTCCGAGATCCTTCAGAGTGTCCCAGCGCACAATTGTTTTTTCTCAGTTGGTAGAGTATGTCATGGTAAAGCATTTATCAATGTTTAGAGGCAGATTATTTCTCTCACACCAGTTCTTAACCAATTTTAAATCCTCCTGCAAAGCAGCACAATCATCATTGCAATTAATGACACGAAAGAGATTTAGGTTATCAGCAAACAATAGAACATTGCTCGACATATTATCGCCTATGTCATTAATAAAGAGTGAGAAAATCAATGGAGCAAGATTGCTTCCTTGGGGAGCGCCACTTGTGGCCTTGAATTTAAAAGATTTATAACCCCGAATCTCAACGTACTGTGTGCGGTTAGTTAAATATGATTTAAAAAATGATAAAAAGTTTTTGCTGAATCCCAAATAAGTCAATTTATTCAATAAAATAGAGTGATCTACACAGTCGAACGCTTTTAAAAAATCATTATAAACTGTATCGACCTGCCCATATTTATTTAGAGTATCCCCTACTAGTTGGGTAAAACAAGTTAGATTGCTAATTGTACTGCGAGAAGTGAAGAAATCATGTTGTTTCAGAAAAATGAGACCCTTGACCTGTATAAACAATGACTCAACACTGACATTTCAAAAACCTTTGCAAATGTGCATAATAGTGAAACAGGTCTATAATTTGATATTTCATTTTGATCGCCTTTTTTAAATATTGGAATGATCTTAGCCTCCGTCCATACTTTAGGAAAATTATTCGTCTTAACGGCTAAATTAAAAATGTGTGTCAAGGGGACCAGTAACACAGGAGCACAGTCCCTGGCCAAAAAACGAGGGATATCATCTGGACCACAAGTACCTTTATTCTTCAATCTCTTCAGTGCCGATATAATGGTCTCATCAGTCAGATTATCAATGCTGACAGTTAAATTAGAGGTGTAAGGGTCATTTGGTGTAGTTCGATTAGATGGCTTGGTAAACACGCTATCAAAAAAGTTTTCAAATGCATTTGGTATTTCTTTTGGGTTGGAAAACTGCAAATCATTTTTCCTCGCGACTTCATGCAGTGAGGAAAACGACTTTTTTGCATTGATGAATGACCAAAAAGTACTTGGATCATCCGAAATAGAATTTTCCTTCTTACTCAGATAATTCTTGTATGCAATATTGATTTTGCCTTTTATAGATTCTCCTAATTCATTGTACTGACGTCCATGACATTCAGATTGTGAATTTTTAAATTTTTGAAAATTTTATGTTTATGCTTAATGCATTTAATAATTTCTGGGGTAAACCAGATTGGAAATGTTCTCCTTCGTATGATCGATTTGGGTACGCAAGCATCTATTTTTTCGAACAATGTTCTATAAAACTGATCACAAGCCTCATTAACATTTGTCATCCTAAAAATATCAGACCAGTCGACATTTAGCAATATGTCGTATAGACGAGGAAAATTAGCTTTTCGGAAATTATACCTATGCTGTGCCACGTTGACAGGAAAATTGTTTGGTTTACCAGGATGTAGATGCACGGAAATATTCAAGGAGGGGTGATGACTATCCTCGTCAACTAATAAAAATTGAAAATGAACCATTTTAATAAGTTTTGACGTTGTTTCATCTTTACCAGGGGCACTATCATTTTTCAGAGCAGCAATTTGATTTATTATCTCATTTTCCGATACAGGTCTTAGGTACATGGACGCCATATTACTAGTTTTTGTTTTAAAAGGATGTTTGGGTCTTTGTATCTGTTGTGCCATTTTTATACTTATATTTGTAAAGTAATTATTGCAGTACTTGGCCCTCTCGAGATTATTTTAAAATGTCTTGTTATCGGCTACAACAGAAAATGGAGTGTTTGTTTTCTTGTTATGAGTATTTGTAGCATCATTTATTAGTTGATAAGTTTTTTAATATTATTGCGTTGTTTCTTTAATTTATCTTTATGTTTGATAGAGGTAATCAGACCTTCTGTTAACCATTGCTTTATTTTCTAATTTTTTTGTGATTCATTTTAAGCTTTATTGTACATTCTTTTTTTGTCAGTAAATGTATTAATAAATATATTCATTGCGTCTCCAGAACTATTTCGGCTAAGTACCTCGCTCCAATCCTGTGTAGATATTGTTTGTTTAAATAAGTTATTATCTAGATAAGTATAAGTGTCAGGGTTGATATCTTTAAGCATATTTGTAGTTATAGTTTATTTCTTATTGATTATGTTTAAAAATACTGGCAAATGATCCGTAAGATCGCTATCCGGTCTAAAAGATGTAATATTAAGTCTTTGGTTTCTTACTTTTTGTCTAACAAAAATATAGTCTAAGCAAGTTGCAAAATTATGCGTTATTCGAGTGGATGAAATGATATAAGGTAAAAAACCACGACCTTCAAGCAAAGAAATTCATTAACGTGATTACATTCCTTGTTCATAATATCAATATTGAAATCTGCCGTAAAAATTTCTACACTATTAGAAAGATTATCAAAGAAATATTTTAGTTCCTCAAGAAAAAGCAATTCAGATATTGGAGGGGGTTTAGAAACAGCGGCTACACTGATAGAAGTATTTTCAACTATGATACTAAGTCTAGTAATTGTTGCTTTGGAAATATCAAAATTGATATGCCTCACTTTCACATCAAGCAACATTATAATACCGTCATTTCGGTTGTAGTTACCTCCGTTATAATAGGTATTATATCCAGATATTTGAAATACTTTTTCTTTCAATTCGAAACATCCACTAAAAATAACAATATCACAAGAATGCAAACCAAATTGTTCAAAAAACACTAAAAACTGTTTTTTTGTATACTACGTATATTTGTATGTAACACATTCAAAACTTTACCCTGCACTACTACCCTTTGGGCAAGGCAGTACAATCTACCAGCCGGCCATCATGATCCTCCCCAACCTTCTCAAAATCATTTAGCAATTCATCCTCCAAAATAAAGAAAATTCTGAAGAAAATTTAATTTGGTTCAGTTATTTTACTCCATGACAGAAGGTGATTTGGGAAGAATCACAAATGCCCCGCAGTCAAAGGCAACCTACAAATTCGCAAAATTTTTCTGTAACTGGTCACAATATATAGTTTTAATCATCAATGTTACCATAATCTATTTTGCTCTTTACTACCTGTAAGTGGTATTGGTAAGTTGGACAAACCTTATGGTCATTGGCCTCGTGGAGTATGTCATATGTAGTTTTGTATTTTATTGTTTGCCTGTTCACAATTTATTCACTTTTTACCTTGTTTTTAAATTTTTTTGTGTATAAATTGCAATTTATTTTAGTTCTCGGATTTCTTAATTTAGTTTCTTCAACGTAATAATCTTTAAGTAGTTTCTGCTCTGCTACCTGTTTAAGTTTCTGTATGTCTTCCTTTGTACTACATCTTATAGTTATGCTTCCTTCAGAGGTTTCTCCCACTATGTTTACAGCAATGTTATGGTTTGATGGATTGGTATGTGTTTCAGCACAAATATTGCATTCCATCTTGGGTTGATATGGTTTCAGTTCATGTTTTATAAGAAGTTTATATAAATCAACAATGTAATAATTATTATAAATTTAAATTAGAAGAAAATATGTGTCAATTAAAAAAAACCAATAAACTTAAAACGAATGATTAATAAATAATGGCAACTTTTTTTGCACACATGATTTATCCAGAAATATCCAAATTTTTAAATTTCGACATATTATGCATGTTCTTTACAGGATTTGGTATCTCATTGTAGATGCCAATCCTCATGTAAAGATTAGACTTTTTGACGAAATTACTTTTTACATTTAGAAGAGTTAGGTGTTGAAATATTCTTGTGTTGTGTTTATGTAAATTGTTAGTTAGATCAAATTTCATATTGGATCTTTTTCTTTTTATTATTATTGAATGTATTAATATACTGATGTTTAACTTATATAATGGTTTAATATCCAAATACCCTTTTGATTTAAATAAATTTGTTGTTGGTTCTCTAAAAAATTATTTGTGATTACAATTTATGACTATAATTTGTAACTTTGGTAAAGGATTAGTAACCAACAAACATGCAGATCCCCAAAATAGATAAATACTAAAGTTTTTAATAAATCAGTGAAAAATAAATAATAACATTTTACGGAATATAACTTCTTTTTTTTAACTATATATATTACTGGAGAAATATTACTTCTTAGATGATTAATATATATAAAACAGTATATTTATATCTTTTTGTTGAATATTTTGTTTTGCGCAATATATATGGGGATTTATTAAATTTTGAAGACTTAATTTTAATTAGGTCTTAGTCAAAATATAAATAATAAGTCATGCAAATATTTTATTTAAACCATTATAAATATCATTACGAAGTGCTATCATTATCTTTGTGGCATAATTTTAATACATTATTAATAATTTAATATTGCCCTTTAAATTTATTTTTGTTGTTGAGTTAATATATATCAGAAAAGCTTTTATTATTTTTTTATTTGAACAAACTGCTTGCGTTGACTTAAATAACTTTAAATTCAGTTATAAGTATTTCCTCTTATGCCCATATTATGTAAAACAAAATATTGTGGTAATGTCAAATGCCTTATATAGATAGATAGATCTTTATTGATGTCAGTATGCAATAAAATTTCATTTAGACAAGTCAAAATAACAATAAATGAATAAAAGACAATGTATTATAAAAGAAAGTAATGCCTACATATTGATTTAAGCACAATACTATTTAAAAATTTATATAAGACATTCTTAAATACAGTATAAAAAAACAACACAAAAACATTTCTTACATACGTACAAAAGTAAAATGCATAAGTTTGCAGTTAAACACTCCATATCAATTTTAATAATTCTGAAAATTGATGTACAGTAGACAGTGGATAATGCTTAAATATACCTATCATAATAAAATAAAATTAGAAAATAATAAACATTTAAAAAAACACAGTAACTAAAAACTAAAAGTAGAAACCACTATTGAAATACTAGTCAAAAGTATAAAAAGCATTGTGCAGAAAGTATTTTTTCAAGGTGTTTTTATTATTAATTATTAGATTAGTGCCATGCCTTGTCTGATAGTCATGTACATCGTGATGCGAGATGAAAAATTGAAGATTTTGCCCGACATGCAAAAGACACTGCAAAATGTATACGCTAGGAAGAGTCATTAACCTATATTTAATAAAACTTTGCCTTACACATCTTCTTTATTGTTTAAAAATCAACTTAGCATGTGGAGAATGACACCACTCTAGTACGGCATAAGACATGTGAGATAAAGTAAAATTAAGAGTGATTACACACTTAGCCAGGTTCATGATCAAATAAGTGGACCTTGATAGTTTCTTACCGAGGTGCATCATATGGTTTTTCCATCATAGCACAGTATCTAGAGTTACCCCCAGAAAATTCACTTCCTTGGAGCAATCTGCCAAAAATGTATGATCATTTTTATATTTAATAAAATTGAACTGGGTTTTGCCAGCATTCATACACAGTCTGTTAGTGACAAACCAGTCTTCGATGTTTGAGGCAATTTCAGAGATGCATGAGTTTTCAATCTGCGAAGGAAGAAAAGAAGTAAATATTGTGTTATCGTCAGCAAACAAAATTAGGTTTCCCGCCGATTAGAAGTTGGCAAGGTCATTTATATAAATCAAAAAGACCACAGGACCAAGCACAGAGCCCAGGGGCATACTGCACTACCCATGGATGTGACTTGATTGCAAGATACAAACTGGGTCCGATCAGATAAATATGATTTTAGGATACCTATGATCTCTGACTGAAAACCATAATAAAGAAGTTTCTTCAATAGAATCTCGTGCGAAACGTAATCGAACGCCTTTGTAAGATCTAGACAGCAGGCATAAGTATCACAGCCATTCTCAAAACTCTCAATCACATGCCTAACAAGACAGTTAATAGCGTGAGCAGTAGTCCTTGTGTCCAGTGTCCGGAAACCAAACTGCTGTTGGACAAAGAGGTTATTTGACTCGAAGTGTCTTGTAATCTGTGCCTTCAAGGTGGACTCAAACACCTTGGATAGGATCTGTAGCAATGGGATAATAAGTGAGATCATCTGGAGAGCCCTATTTTAAAAGATAGGGACAACTTTTGCTATTTTGAGTAATTTGGGGAAAACCTGAAATGCTATGGTTTGGTTTATAAGTCTGGTAAAAGGATATATTATCACATTTTATAAGGTTTTTATTATTTTAGTATTTATGTTGTAGCAGTCTGTAGCTTTATTATTTCTTATATCACCAATTATCTATCTAACTTCATTATAGGCAATTTGATTGAAGTTAAAGAAACAATTTTCTCCACATAGTTAAATGTATTGTGAGAAGTAATTATTAGAGGCTGGTAAAGACTGAATAACTAAATTAGCAACATCATAAAAATAGTTGTTTGCTTCAGCATTCAAGCTTTTCGAAAGGGTAGAAGGGATAGATGGCTGTTTTTAATAACCTGCCACATGGCTGACTGGGGATTTGCTGCAGTAGTAATGAAGTTATCGTGAGCAGTGACTTTGAATCTTGAAATCTCATTACGGTATGCCTTCTTGTACTTCCTCACTATTTCGGCGAGAACTAAAAAGGGATTTTGCTTGTTCAAATGCACAAGCAGGCGTAATCGTTCACACATATCTCTTAAGTTATTGCGCGTGTTGAAAGAGACAACACCATGCAGACTAAAGGTTCGAAAAATGTTAGTACCTCAAGAGCTTTGGAATTCTCGGTGTTAAAATGATCATTGAAGTCTCCTGTCATAAAAATATGTTTGGAAATATCAAGTTTTTTAAAATTAAGGCTAAAGTTGTAATCAACTTATCAAAAGCACCATTAGGAGATCTATAAATTGATACAGTTTGAATCTCATATATAATATATTAAGATATACTCCGGCAGCCTCATAGTGTTGTTCAGAGTACAATTTATCAAAATTTATTTGGTTAGATTAAATTTTTGTTTTTAAATAGATGGCAACACCACCATGTATTTTTATGTCACTACAGAAACCAGCAGCTGCAACATAACCTTCTAAATTTGTCACACTAAAATCTACTGAATTTGACCAGTGCTCGTTTGCACAGAAACAATCTATTTACTTCCCTTTTAGGGATATTTCAATATCGGAAGTCTTATTGCGAATATATGGTACATTAGTATGTAAAACTGAAAAATAATTTTCATTCGATTAGGCCTTGGGAGAGCACATTGAACTAAAAAACGTTCTTCCACTCCGTAGGGGATTCAGTTGATGATTTCTTCGCTCTGGTCCTTTAACACTATCCTGTTCGCTAGCAAGAAATTTAAATCCTATAAGTTTCGATTTTTGAGACATTTTTTTTTAATACATCATTTCCTTGTTCTTTACGAAACATACAATAATTACCCGTACATTTTAAGTTGTGTTTGTCTTTTTTTACATTTGAAATGTATCCTCTTTTAGCAATATTTTTAAACATCGCGTAAACCATACAAATTGGTTTTAAGTATTAGTATATTTGATGTTATTTCATTCTGCAAGAAACGATTAGAATGAAATTGGCAATTTGCTTTGCAAAAAGTGTGGTTTTTTACTTTTTATGTTGAGACGATTTTAATCAAAAAATAAGAAAAAATATCAAATGTGAAACTTTTTCTGATTTTCGAAATATATTTGAACAAAGTTATTCTAAAATATTAAATAACATTTCCTTTTAAATTTAGTTTTTTGAAATTAAATAAAACTCTAGTTAGTTTAAACTAGAAACTATTTAATTGATATTATGATTCTGAAATTCTAAAATTTTAGTTTATTGCACTCAAAATAGAAGAAATAACATTAACGATATATACGGACCACAGTCCTCATTCTATAATATTATTTTTAAAGGTTTCTCTAATCAGATATCTCAAAAGGTTCCGACTATCTACTTATTTTCTGTTCATTCACTTGAATATCTTTTTTTATTAAAAACAGGTAAGCAGTCTTCGTCATTATTATCATTTGGGGTAATTTGAATTTACAATATTTTATTAATAATCATTCTTAGCTCAGCTGTCTTATGAGATTCTTAACAGTGACAATTTGGCCGCTCTATTCGTATGTAATTGTGAGTATGCGTTTTTAAATGGACACAAAAGTTATAATGATGTAGTATATACGGAACACTGTTTTTCTGTTTGGGTTTAAATCATTCAGATTTTCACTACTCATACATTTTTGTTGAATATACCTCCGTCAGGATGGATCCTCATGTTATATCTAAGAAGGCCAAGTTCAAATAACGAACAACGTGTCTATTTAAAGCGTGTGTATCAATTGTATAAATAAGATGATAAAGCTTTTTCATACTTAAAGTTTATAAATGATATAGAGTCATACAGCATCCTTAATATCTTCATTTAGAAGGCTAAAAGATGGTTTAAAATCTGCAAAAGCACTGAAGAAACTAGCATTTTACACAGACGATTGTCATAGATCGCTTTCTCATGTACTTACGCAGTCCAAACTAAAAATCTCTTTGCAGGCTCAATCCAGCATTGAATTTCATTATTTTCAAGGTTTTCTACAGATCCTTTACAGAAGAGTCGACAGAATACTTTGAAGCCGCTGTTTTATATCGAATCGAAGATATTATAAATAATTTGGTTTTATCTACATTAGCCGATGGAGTTTATAGCTTTGGAAAAAAATAATATTAACTTTATAGGAATACAGGTCAAGTTCAAGATTATATGGGCGTAAGTGGCGACAAACCTAAGTAATTAGAATTTTTAGTTAATTTTTATATTGTATTTCCTTAAACTCTATTCAGGTAGGTAGACACTTTTGAATCAGTTCCTCGAATATTCTCTGGGAACCGATTGTACTTGGATCCTATATGAAACGCGTTAGCTTTAATTGGGTATTTATAATAATTCACAACGATTTCACTGTTTATTTGATAGGGACAGGCGTACCGTCAGTGTTGATCTTCATAGGACCGGTTTTTAATGAAAATAAAGGTAATAAAGAAGTAAATTTCTCTTCTAAGCATTCTAGCATATTTGAATTAATGAAAGGCCAAATGAACCTTTATATTGATTAACCGATATTGCGACTTTGGTCCTCGATCTAAAAATTTAACAACAGATGAGAAATGTCACACTATATGAACCCACCTGCACTGCACCAGCATATGACCCAGCACTGGAATACGCCGCACTTCCACCACGTCCACCATCGCTAAACCTATTGAATCCCGTACCAGAGAGCTCTTCACTTCCAAATAGCTTGTCTAAAAATCCTCCGAGGATAGGTACTCCAGAAGATCCCCTTACAGAAAATCCCTGACCATCACATCGCCAATACTACATGGCGATGATCCAAATTGTGAGCTTCCAGAATATCTTCCCATTTGAGATCCAAAGTAGGAACTTCCGATATTATTTGAACCTGTATCAGTTATATCGTACGTATTTTCCCCTTGGTTAACTAAAACTTTCCCGGTAGCGTAACCTGTGGCATTGCCAGGTTCTGAACCAAAATAGAAATACCCTGATTTAGGCAGTTTTTCGGTAACCGTATATACTCTAGTATTACGACAATATGCCCCGTAACATTCAAGATGTACTCGAGAATCAGTATATTTGTAAAAACTTTGTTCTTTGGAATAACTACTTCCAGAAGCTGATCCCCCGGATAAATTAGATAGGCTTGATAATGAGCTGCCTCCACAAACGCCTGTAGAGCATACTGGTTTATCTGCATTATAATCTACTGGTGAATTTAAGGTACCATCAACTTTTTGGATGGTAACATCTCGAGTTGCTTGTCTATTTTCATTTCTTGATATAGAATGTGTATCTAGAATTAGATATATGATATTACTATAGAGTAGATTTACTGATTTTTAACAGAAAAGTTAATTTTTTCAGCATACTCTGGCACAAAGCATCACTAATAAACGCATACTAACACTGAAAAATCACCATTATAAACAATTATTTATCACAAGAATTAGTAGTACAAATACAGTATTTAGGCTATTTAAAAAAAAATAACATTTTTAACAAGGAGAATCATTTTCCACAAAAATAAAATACGGTAATAAATGTATAGAAAGTTGTAAGTCATGTATATCGAACTTGTTTTGACTATTTCAAACGCATGTGCCTCCATTCTTATACGTACAATAAATTACAAAAAAAATAAAAAATCTAAAATCTAATTCAATAGGTATATTTAAAACTTAAATTAAATCTGTAAAACCATAAAAATATTAGTTTTAACCACAAACTTGCTCTCTCAAATTCATTATTTAATAAAATCATAGTTTCGGAAGGAGTTTTGTAAATTTAGATTCTATGCGCATTCATAATGTTCATACTTTTCTCCTGACAGGAGATGTCAGTGGTGGAAAGCTAACTTATAATTTCCAATCGATCCGATCTAGGGGAAAAATCATTGTTGTACAGGATATTCTGTACTGTAATATTTTGTCAAATATAGCAAAAAAATTAATTTTTTCAACTTTTGCTTTTTTTCCTAAACTTGAAGGTGTAGCGATATAAATTTTGGCTAGCGCAAAAGAGCTCTCAAAGAGGTGCCTGTTTCCTTGTTTGCATTAGAAAAAATTACTATACTGGGTTGTTGTTTGTTTTTTTTTAGGACAATTACGAAAAACTAGAAAGTAGAGCAAAGACTAATAGAGTTTTAAAAGAAATTTCGGAATTCGATACTATGTATGTTTCTATTTGAGATGCTAATTATGAAATATTGATAATCCGAGAAAAACATTTAGAGCAATGAATAGACTTAATGCATTTTCTTGTCTGATCGTCAACCAAAATTTTCAAGTCATTTGACTTGTTATAGCTGTGTGTATAGGACATTCCCGATTTTGTTTTTGTGAAAAGAGTCATTATTATTCTTAACAAAAACTGAAGATGGGATATAATACAAAAACCGTAATTGTATATGGAAACGCCGAGGTGATGACATGTAAACCTATAAAGTCTAACTATGAAGCTGTATATTGGTCTATAAATTGTAAAATAACAAATGTGAGTACTAGAGTGGAGAGTCAAAGATTAAGAATGGCTTTTTCTAATCTGTTTCAAAATGAACCTAAATATAGTCAACAGAAGTAAAAATGAAAGTGAGCATATATGGAGTACACTGTTCAATTGTAACTTTGTAGACAGAAAACAATTACAATTACAGATATCCCCCGAGCGTGAAAAACCAGGATGTCATAAAAATGTATGATAGTTTATTATAGGCAAATGTGGGATGTAATAAATATTTTTCTCACATCTAAGCTTGATATACGTGTATAACAACATACTTTCCACATGTTGAAACAATTCCGAATGCCTTGTGATATTTATTAGATGGGTGAATCTTTGCTTTACGCAAATTCTCTTCCTGGTGATTTTAAAGATCTCAACCCATCTTCATTTCGAAAAAAGGTCAGCACTCTTGTCTTAGATCGGCATCTCAGGCTATAATAGCTTGTTTTTTTCTTGATTTTTATTATTATAATTATTAAATGTTATTGTATTTATTGTGTAAAGAGTTATTGTTTATTTGTAGATTTTATGAGTAAGAGATAAGTGGTTAGAGTAGTAAGTTGTTTTCGTGGGTTTATGACAACAAATAAAACCTCCTTTAATTCAAAAAATGACGACGTTTCGACCTTTATATGGTCTTTATCAAGGCTATTCCAACAAGAAAGAAGATTATGTCAGGAATATTAAAAGTTTACACCAGTAATGAAATATTATGGTCAAACACAGAAAACAATTAACTCGAGAATCGCTCATTCAACTTAAATTAAATTTCGGCTTATTCGCATTTCCATACATGGTTGTAGTTTAGAGTTTTCAGTAATTGAAAGGAACTCCTATTTTTAAAATGGAATAACTTGTATTTTATTAGCTTTTCGGATTCTAATAATTATTCTAAAGATGTTTACTAAGACATATTTAACTCCTAAGTTCAATGCTTTTTGAGTAAAGGGTCATTTTTTAAAACTATTATGTTAAGCGAAAAATCAAAGAATAGAAATTATAAATGATAATGAGTAACGGGAACCGAAGAAGAACATGGAAGCAAGCTTGGTAAATATTTAATGATAAATATCCTGATCGAAATCCAATAGCAAAGTCTACTAGTGTAAGAACTTTCTGATGATGACTTCAACAGGCGTTTGGAATTCTGTAAGGTGATGGAATTTTATAACGCCGATCTAAATTTCATTCACCAAGTAATGTTTTCTGATATCCGAAAATGTTTTTTAGATAATAATGCAAGAGCCAATATTAACCTCTGGTTGTAGCAGGATGGTGCGCCATATTATGCTAGGAAAGTTCGGGAATACCTTGACAGGGTGTTTTTACAAGGTGGATTGGGACAAGAGCAGTATTAAATGGCCAGCGCGGTCTCCAGGCTTGACACCCCTCGAATATTTTTTTGTGGGGACACCTGAATAATGTTGTTTTCAAAACTAATCTGAAGGATCTGAGACGACAAATCGAAAACAAATGTAAAAATGTCCAGTTAACTAACTTAATGTTTTGATGCCTTTCCGCAATATTTAGTTAACTGTAAAGTGAACTAAATCCAATAAAATTAATTTGGGCTGAAGTTAACGAGTTTGTTGCAAGGTATATCTTTAAAAATTAAGGGTGTTTAAAATATTTTTCCAATGGCCTTAAAGCAAGGCGATTTCCTAATATGGAGTAAATGTGTAGTTAATATAATTAAGGAAGAGGGAAGAATGAGGGAACTTGATGATATACTAGATGAATCTATAGAGCCGCCAATCAGTTCTTTGAATCCCAGTGCCTCTTTTTTAAAGCCAAAATAGAAATTCACTTTTTATTTGTTTTCGTAATTTCAGCAAATACAAATTGCTACTTGCTTATAGATATGCCACTACCAATGTTTTTTGTTGTTCACTATGTAAAATCTAGTCTTTCTCGGTTTAATATGTTACAACTCTGTGTCTTTTTGAAATAGGCTATAACGAGAATAATTACCTATATTGAGAAAATATGTTGTATTTTAAATATTATAAGCAGCAGCTAAATAGCAGTAATTAATGTTTTTTAGATATAACCAACTTCGATAGTGCAACATAACAGATAAAATGTAGCAGTAACTAATTATACACAAAAATGAGCAAAATTAGATAACCTTGAAAAGCTAAACTAAAGAATTAGTAATTATGTAAGTAGAGTTTACTAACCTGAGATTTGAGCGCTGGCCGAGCTTTTAGAAAATGCTGATGATCCTGCAAGGGCACCTTGTGACCCAAAAGGCTCAGCGTCAGTAGTTAAATGACCAGTGCCAGATCCTTAAATAAATATATGAAAGTAAATTTCAGTTATCCCTAGAACAATAATATTTCACTTATCTCACAATGAATTAGGATCATAAAACAATATTATTTAGACCCGCTTTTTATTTCTATAGGTAATTTTTTAAACCGCACTATAGCCAAACCTTATATTTAGACATGTTTCAAAGCCGCTCCAATGCAGTTTATACAAAAATGAGTGCTGCTAATATTATCTCAAAAATATAGTACATATTAAAGTGCGTGGCACATATATACAAGGTATATCATAAATCTGTTTTTTAGATTTTTTTGAAGATATCAAATAATTTCTGGGGCGATTTTACTGGTCAAGTTAGCATGTAACTAACTCTTGACACAATTCACTTGACCAATGGTATTTGCAGACATAAAATTAAATAAACCTAAAAACAGTTTTTTTTTAATTTTGATTTTTCCTGTATATTCGTTACAACATTTTTCATATTGCCTTGGAACAAAATAAGAAAAAATCAATCAACAATTTTCGATTTTATCCAAGTTTTAACTGTGTTGGATTTTAACATAAGTTGTTCAAAACCACCGTATTCGGGCTACCTAAAAAATATCTAAAAATAAGAATAACTTGGTGGAAAAAACGCTCAATAGTAATTGGCTTTACCAAAGAATTCAGTAACTTCATCACATGCTCTTGACTATAGAACAGAGAAAAACTCCCTAAGTATTATTAGCACTTAATAAAAATATCTGCTTTTGTACCAGATCCTTTATTTTGAAAGCGTGGAAGTAACAAAATAGCGAAACAATATTTCTTTTCCATCGGATTAATCCAAAGCAAGGTTAGATTAACTTAAAAGCCAGTAACATTAAGCCATAACTCGTGTGTAAATAAAAAAAGGTATATAATGACTTGAGCTTTGTGCACTACCCGAGCTTTTAGAAAATGCAGCTGATCCTCCGAAGGCGCCTTGAGTTCCGAAGGGTTTATCGTTCTTTTCTGTAACTCCTTTTGTAAAAGCAGCTGATCCACCGAGAGCTCCTTGAGTTCCAAATTGCTTGTCAGTTTCGACGAACAATTGACCAGTTCCAGGCCCTAGAATATATCGATAAAAATTTCAATTAGTTAAAACAACGTAATAATTATCTCAAATAAGAATCGAGGTAGAGTGTTTCAAAAAATATATTCGTTAAGTCACACTGATCTGGCCGGAATCGGATAGCATCAGCTTTGAAACGAGACGCTTGCATTAAAGATGGATGGTAATGCCGAGGACTCACCATTCAGTGAGCATTCATAAAAGAGAATTGAGTAATGTGTGCTTCTGTTTTTAGTAAACTGATAAATAAATAGTGAAACTGTTCCGGTTATTTTGTGCTATTTTCCACGATGAATGACGGGTCCTGGAATATGTAGATTCACTACACCTGATCGATCTGGATATATTTCGACATAATCCCGAAACGACACTAGGAATGCCTGCTGATGCGTCCGGATAAGTTTAGGTCAAGCAGTTTAAAACTACATGTTTTGCTCATTTTGTCCGTTTTCCTTCCTGGGTCAGGATCAGTGTGATCTAAGCTTAAGACGATAGTTTTCGCGATTCATACCCCTTCTGCCGAGTGCAATGCCTCTATCTTTCTTTAATCGCATGCTTGACACTATTTTTTAGGAAACAAGCTTTCCGATCAATCTCAAAACGATAAATCGGGAATGTAAAATCTGCAATTTTTTTTTCACGATTAGAAACATTTCTTTTGCCCTCCATTTTGTTCCGCTATCTTGAATTCGTACCACAATTTTACTAATTCTTTGTAGTTCTAGGGCCGGATGGATTCATTATATTCATGAAACAATAAACTTAACAACGACAAAAAGGCTGAATATATAATAAGAGACTATTTTTTTAACAAAATTTGCACAAGGTTTGACTCAATTGACGCCAGAAAATATAATTTTTTGTGTTATTCTTATCGAAAACCATAATTATGAGACACGTCGTGGCATCAGGTTGGGCTGACATGACGCCTCGTTACGGTTAGTCTCATAAGGATCGATATTTCGATCATTTTAACATAAATACCTACATTACATAAAATATAACTAAAAACATTTTGTTTAACCCCTGTCTTACAGCTACATCACCCTCACATTCCAGAACAGCTAACAATAATTTATGAAAATATTCAATCAATTCAATGTTATAAATTAAAAACCCCGTCAACGTGACAACCTCGATTTTTGTAAGGGTATACATTTAGCTAAGCGGCAAATGCACCTCAATAGAATCAACGTTTTTTGTTGATAGCAAAAACAGAAAAACGGGTCAGAAACTTCGATTTGCTTACTTAGCGCATTGCCAATATCATTGCTATTTTCTTACTCTATCTGCCATATTTAAAAGTATAATTTATTCCTTTTGGTTCGCCGATTTATGCCAATAGGGTGATTTGATGATTTGGCGAAGGAATATCAAACGTATTTGTTCCCCTAAAACGACATGTATCAAGATGGTTCTATAAATGTAGCGTCCGTGTGAAGACGGTCAAATCAGATCTTTTATCTTTTAAATATTAATCTTAAAATATTATCTAGTTCGACTACAGACGTTGATGTCGGCTCGTATGTATATCTAAATACATATCCAATATCAATATTCTGTTTTTAATATATCAGCATCTATCTTTTTAGTGGTCCTATATATCAGCAATAAAGTGATTGTTGGATAGTCTTTTAGGAACATAATTAGGGTATTTGAGAAGTCTACTGTAAATTCAAAAATGCAATGCAATCAAATAAGGTTTTCCATTCCTCTTTTTATAATTCGAATTAGAATGAAGTCTCAAGTTTCAATTGAGATTGTCGTAAATTACTTAAAATTCCAATAAGGTTATTCGATTTATGTTTGTAGTTAATAACTGCATTTAATCAGTGAAGTTGATAAGCAAAATATGCCAAAGTTATCTAAAATTAAATATATAACGTATTATCCAGACTTGGTGTACCAATCAATTTACGTTCGAAAATATTTAGTATTCTGAGTGTACTAGGATGTCAAGTGTTTTTAAGATGTATCAATTAAGAGAAATTAACGATTATATCTAGTGTGACCCATAAGTGAATTTATCTGATGATAAAAATTGATATTTTGCAATATTTGTATTTGATTATTGAAGGTTTGTTATTTAATTGTAAATGATTAGTATTATGTGACTGAATGTGGATGAATGAATGATGACTAATGAAGAATTCATCTATTTGATTATTAAATCTATAATAATAATTTGGTTCATATAATATTTTAAGTGTGCGTTTCATTAGTTTTATTAGGTTAATTACATATAAATAAAATGTAAAAGTAAAATGTTCTGTTTTACTGCATAAAAACTACATTCTAGATAAAAACAGAAGATAAAAAATAATAAAATAAATAGTTAAATAAGAATAAAAATAAAGACCCAGCAGCGTACAGAAAAGGGTAGTAAAACAGTCTGGTCTTACGAAATAAAGTTAGCAGCAGGCATAAAGTAGCTTTGTCAAGAATATAATGTTGATGATATATATATATATATATATATATATATATATATATATATATATATATATATATATATATATATAGGAACCTTTAACTATATTCTTATGGAATTTTCTTGGGTATTTGGTTCACTGAATTAATTGGCAAGTTTTAAAAATCGGCAAATATTTATTTCATAGCGTGAGTTCAAAACGTTTCAACCATATTTTGGTCTTCATCAGTTGTCCTCGGAATTTGTCCTTACGTTTTGAAATTGTCTCAATTTTATAAGATATATATATATATATATATATATATATATATATATATATATATATAAATATTTATATATATATATATATATATATATATATATATATATATATATATAGTATATATATATATATATATAGGTAGAGACTAAAAAAGAGGAAATATAATAATGTGATCATTATTAAAGTTAAACTGCACCTCGAGCCATCTAACTTTAAAAATATTGAAGTTTTGTGCAATGGGGGGAAACCGACTAAAACACCCGCGTTGTCTGCAGTATTCGAGCTTTTTTATAAATTAGTTTGCTAGTTGCAGATGTATGATGGTAAGAACCGTCTTCGCTTGGATAACCAATTCCACCGGAAAGGTGGGCTTAGTCGTGGTTATTATTCGCTTTAGGCACTCAAGTTTAACAACAATAAGAGCAAGAGCATTTAGCG
Organism: Kuschelorhynchus macadamiae; assembly: GCA_030620095.1. Lineage (NCBI taxonomy): Eukaryota > Metazoa > Arthropoda > Insecta > Coleoptera > Curculionidae > Kuschelorhynchus > Kuschelorhynchus macadamiae. The sequence continues at coordinate 95,467 of JAUTXW010000690.1, forward strand.
CCCTGTCTAGGCGAACGCTCCGTGGGCCGTGGAACAAGCGTCACCAAAAAATGTTTTACCCTGCCCTTCAATTTTTAAAAAATCGGTAAATTTTCTTTACCCGAAACTTCCCTCGTTATGAATCTATACTTTTATTAGGAATAGTGTAGTGTGACCTAATTTAGTTATGCATATAGTCATTAGTACGACATATACATATACTGTCTTTTCAAAACATTTTTATTGGTCACCCTTTGGTTCGAATTTTTGCATGTAATTCTAAATAAATTGATAAATAGTTTTTCACCGATTTTTTTAATACCGCCATTTTGTTCCGTCCTGTTGAATTCAGTTTATTCTTTGATCACATTTAATTTTTGTGAAAAAATTGAAGTAAATTGAATAAGAAAACTTTTTACGACAATATTTTAAACATTTTATTTGGTCGTCATTTTGAGTTTGTACCACAATTTTACTAGTTTATCTATCACAGTTAATTCTTGCAGAAAATTTGAAATTAATCTAATAAGTAGTTTTTCAGACTAATTTTTTAAATATTTTATTCGCCATCTTGTATTCATATAAAAATATTCCCAGTTTATTTCTATGTAAAACTTGATTTTTGTGCAAAATTAGAGGTAATTTGGATAAAACTGACAACACGTTTTCTGGGATTAAAAAACCATAAAACCTGAAGATCTGCAAAAATCTGGGAGGGTGATTTGATCACGGTTACAATACTTCCCTTTTACGAGGGAAGTAAAAACAATTTTAATTTATACAAAAGAATATACATTAGTATTTACAATTTGCAGCGGCACAATGGTGAAATTGCTAAATTATGAAGAAGGTATTAAGGAATATGAAGTGTTAGAGCCCGTAAAGTAAATATTATTTGAAAATGTCTTTAAGAGTTATTTTTTGCTTGCTGTATTTTATCCCAAATCCCAAACCAAACTCCATTAAAATATCATAATATAAAATATATTGTTCATTAAATGATTTAATGTTACACAGACAGACTTCAGTTACTAATCTCTTTGTTTTACCTATGTTTCTAAATTTAATTTTATTTCTTCAATCTTATTACTTCGTTATATGATGTCTCGTCTTTTAAAGACATAGTTTTTACAGTGTTGGCATCTACGCTGTCAATGTATTTCTAAGAAAATAAATTGGCGAGTTTTTAAACACTAAAATTAATTGCCCACGTTTCGACTCTATATTGTTTCATCCCTAGAGAAGTATTTTTATGACTCACAAAGATAATATTTCCGATATGCAAAAATAAGTTTCCGTGTGTTTCAAAAATGTTCTTGTATTTCGGAAATAATTGCTCCTCCCGTTATAATAGTAATCTGGCCCTGAAGATGAAAAAAATCAAGGTTAAAATATAGGCATTTATTTTTAATATTTACATAATAAATTCTCAAAAAAGCTGCAAACTTCTTTTTCTTTTGGTAATTCTTTAATATGTTTTTACACTTTAAACCACAAAAGAGTCGAAGCATGGCAAAACTTGTTTATTCTTAGTTCTCTACTTATACTCCATAATGCAGTTTATACACTTATAAAGTAATATGAGAACACACTCTTCAGCAACTACACGAAAAGTAAAAAAGTTCAACTTAATTACGCAGTGGTAATTGAAATAGCTTTGTGACACTGTTTAAGAGTTTTCAAAAATATGAGATATGAATGTAAATCATTGATGAGGGTGACAGGATAGCACTTGATCTACCAAAAATGATGTGTTTATTTTGTGATAATGGAGACGTGTAACGGTTTGTAGTCATAGATGTTTCCCTTACGTCCAGGAAATGGGCCTTTACATTTTAAGCATCTTGTTAAAGTAAGTGTAATAAAATAATGGTTAGCGTAAATAACAGATCTATTGTCCAAATTAGTTTCTTTTTTATTTAATTTTATTAATGTTATGATAGAACTATGATTTACCACCGAAAGGCAATGGAGCTCCTATTCCGACGTTAGTATTTCCAAAGCTATGAAATCCACCTAATGGTATGGGTGAAGATGGTTTATATTCATGAACACTTCCTACCGGCCCAGAAAATGGTCCTTTACAAGTTAAGCAACCTAAATTAAACGATAAATATAATGGTTGAAATAAAATACTTCCAACAGGAATAAAAATAAAGTGTTTTATATGAAAATATTTAGTAAAACCCTCTTAATTCTACAAAAAGTACAAATATACAAATTACGTTAGCTGTGTCTTTTACTTACAGCTATACAAAATATATAAAAATCTTTCATCTAATGAGTTCTTTTAATTGTTTTATTTCAACATCTAAAATATATATTTATATAAGCTGTTGAGTTACGATATTTTCTTTGGAATTACAAATTAATATTTTAATGTAATTATACTTAGGTTTACTTCGAAAAATTCCAATGTCTATTATGTTAAAAGCATTTGGTAGAAATGATACGATATTTTAAATGATAATGAGTGATCGTTTACCATTTGAAGTCGATGAATCTGTTCCTATAGCGATATTATAAGTCGGACTAACATGAAATCCGGTTGATGAAATGGATGAAGTTGGTTCGTATTCATGAATACTCTCACTTGGTCCCGGAAATGAATACTTACAAGTTGAGAAGCCTGAATAAGATCATAAATGTTATTATTTTGATAAAACGGTTTATGAACTGTAATTCTATTTTTTCAAAAAAATTATCAAAACTAAACAAAGTTTGCTTTGAAATATTAATATAATATAAGAATATAATGAGGCGATGTGCTAATTATGGAGCTAATGGAGTGATGGATATTTTGGTAAATATACTTTCAGTAATTTGGTCGAGTGGAATTTTTGCAATAATATTGGCAGAGAAATATCAAAATATACTCTACCCAGAATATCTTTCACGAGTGGTATATGACACGATTATATACCGAGGTAACTATTGCAAACATTTAAGATGAACAAAAAATACTATGTTTTTTTTATATGTATTCAACAATAATATAACATTAACATAACAACACAGTTATTGTAAACATTGTGGGACTGCTGATGTTGGTGTTGAAGAGTCGCAGATGAAGATGAAGCCGTATTACTTGTTGGAATAAGAGTTAAAGTTGCGGAGGATTGAGTTAAAAAGTGGCTAAAAGTAGGTTTTGCCTCTGATGTCCCCCTTAACTACACTATTTTCAAATGATGGCTCTAACTTAGTGTTAAATAGGGTTTAATGGATGAAGCACTTCCATGTACGGTAATTTTGATCAGTTCTTGGTCACTTATTCCGGATCGGCTTAAGGTGCTCACTGTAGTGGCTCTGTCTGAATAATTTGTAATTTTTGTATCTTTTAGGTTTATTTTTGTTGCAGCTTCTTTTGTTCATTATGTATTTTTTTCAAAGGGCATATCTTTTTACCAATATCCTTTCCGTTGCCAATTTGGATTTTCAGTAAAAAAAATCGGTCCTTTTTATATTTTTCCCCTTTTTGCAAGCATTTTTGTAAATAGTCTAGTTTTTAAAATCACTGTAGTGTAGTCCCATCTTCTTGTCTCCGTGCCATCGTTATTTATTTCTTCTTTGAAAAAGGAAACTAGACAGTTTCTTGCTTTGCTCCCACGCCATGCCAGCTCTACTGATGCAGTGTGATAAAATTTGCATTGAAGCTCTTCCGGTTTAACCTCGTCTCATAAATTAATCATCCTTACCTATATATCATACTTTAAACTCAGAACTTTCTTTACGAAATGTTGAAGTGGTTTGAAGTTCTCTCCGGTGACTATTGAAAGGATCCAAATTGATGTTACACGCTTCGTTCTTTTCTTGAATCATTTGGGCAGTATTATTTCAAATTGCTTTCACCACTCCTTTTCTAAATTCGCTCCAATTTTTCTTTCTCATATTGCTCGCCCAGTCCTTCAAAATCTTTCCCAGCTCTTCCAATGACAGTTCTCATTCAAATTGTATTTTCTCATAAAGCAAACATCTAAAAAATTAGTCCATATATGCAGTTTTTTGCTTTTTTAGTGTTGCTTGGTGTTACTTTTTTCCTACTTTTTCTCGAGTTATTTCAAAAAAAGTGTTTCCGAAAAGGTCATGGTTTTTTATTTTAAGTGACAATGACAAATATTTTGAAAGTTAAATACGAATGAAAACCTATATTTAGGCACTTCTCGGAAAAAGAAGGCATAGTTAAATTTGTCTAAAATAAAATGTTAATTTGTGGCTCATTGATGTTGTATAAGTGATTTATTTAATTAATAAACATATTTGAAATTTACGAAAAGAACAAAGGTAAACTGTTTGATTTTAACATAAAAAACACAAATCAAAATACAAATTTTTGCCCTAAAAACCGTAACTCTTACCTTGCTCTTATACCTAGACTAATACTCAAGTTCTACAAGGGCACGTTTACAATTAGTTAAACACTACCACTTCTTTTAACTGCTGATTTATACCCCTATTTTAGAGCATAAGTAAAGAAATATTTACACACTCATTAATTTAGATAAAACTTCAGGCCTTCGCCAAAGAAATATTTTCTTGCTTAGATGTCCATAACAAATTCCTAGCGCGGTCGAATACTAATAACTACATTTCCCTTACCCATCAATCACCATTTCTCTGTCATAGATCTTATCTACCTTAGCAACCTCAGTTCGACATAAAATATATTAAGCCTATCTCTGAAACCGATCAATTATAGTCGACTAATCTTTGAGAGAAACAAAGAACCTTATAAAGTTTAAGGATATAAAAAGAGATCTTCCAGAAAATAGCCTTAATCACGTCCATCGTGCAAATAAATACATACTTTAACTCAACACTTCGCTGACATGAACACATTACGTCAACAACTGCTCAGGAAATACCAAAAAACAGTTTTTTGCACGACAAAAGTAATTTTTTAAGACCTTTGTATCTAAAGAGCATTTTCGATATGGTTTGAAACCTAACCTTAGTCTATGACGTTGAAAAAGGCAACCGAAATACTATTAGACAATTTTTACCTTGTTGGATAAAGGTTCAATTTCACTTACTACCTCTTAAGCATTTTTTGTGTACCTTTGTAAGTGTGTTTAATTGAAAACAGCAAACAAGCAGTGCATGTCTGAAATTAGTACAGGTATAAAGATGTTCAAACTAATACAAATATCCAATTGTTTTAGAGAGCGAAAAATATTTCTTAGTAGAAGATAGTTGAAAAAATTAAAATTATTAAACGTTTTATGACTATGCCTGTATCTAAACAGAATAAATATTTACTGACCTCCTGCGGTTACTTGAACTCCAGCATTTGCATTAGCGTCAGCATTGGCAGCAGTAAATTGATTATCTTGTTGAGCAAAGCCAGAATTACACTTGTTTGGGGAGCCAGGGGAATAACTACAGACAGGACCTACAACTGGATGAAAAGAAGGAATCTGATCCACTGGATGATCCAGATGATCCACTTCCTGAATTGTATAAAATTAGTTAATACATTACATTTTATAAAGCAAAAAACTAACATAATTCTATATCACCGTCACAGTCGATAGAATTGTGTTATAAGAGTTTTAGGATTACTCTTATATTTAATACTGTAGTTATTAGCTCACCTCCTGAAATTACTTGGGCTCCAGCATTTGCATTGGTGCCAGCTGGTGCGGCACATTGACTGCCGTATTGACCAACGTCAGAGTTACATTTGTTTGAAGAGCCATGCGAATAATTACAGACAGGAACTACCAGTGGATGTAAAGAAGGAACATTAGTAACCGACCCTGTTGTCCCATATGAACTTGAGGTTGCACCGCTACCTACATTACAGAGACGTTTAGAAAAATATAATTTCGTTTTCCATACATATTTTTATAACCAAAAGTTTTAACAAAATTACTTTTGAATTTATTATTTTTAGTCTCAATTTATAATTCATTTGGCAAACCTAGGAATTTCATTTTTTTTCTACCCATTATTAGATGTTTAATATCTTAAAAATCGGCTCTTCTGATCAAAAATAAGAAAAATATTCGTATAATTTCAATAAAACAAATATTTCAATTTAATGGCTGACGTGATATTTTATAAATATTTTGCTCAGACGCCCCTAACAACGCATGTATTGTTGCCATTACTATCTTTGTCTTTTTACTTGTACGTTTTTAGATCTATCAATAAACAGTGAAAAAAACTAGGATCATAATAGACTTCCGACTGATCTGGAAGGATTGTACTGAAAAGATTCCAAAAAAGGTTTCAACATATATGTAGTCCTTTGGATCAAGTTGGGGCCTACATCCCCCTATCGTTTATTGGCTTCACGTGACAGTGGTAAATTTAAAGGTCAGCTATTGCACTCTTGTGCCCTTGTTAATGTATAGATAATAGTTCAGTTAGTACTGGACATCACTACTAGATAGCAAGTTCACTAAGTGTGTTCATTCATAAATTTTTACTACTAAAGACGTGGTGGGATAGACGTACCCCTGATTTTCGAAAAGGCGGCGTTGTCAAAGTGAATTCGTCATGCCAACAATAAAATAAAACTGCCTTTAAGATTTTTTGTTTTTTTTTGTTCGAAAGTTGTAATCCTCGTTTGTACATGCCCATCTATAAACAAGATTAGTAACTTTCTTTGATGATGTAAGTACCCTAATAAATGTCATAATGACTGATAATACGATTTTCGACAACTAATTAGATATTCAACTTTTTTCAATTCGGCAACACAGCGTAGCCGCTATCGATCAACCGAGCATTGCAAAACTCCCACAAAAAAATGATCCGTCTAAAGATAAAAATAGACAACAAAATACATTTTCTTGGAAGGTTAATCGTATTATTCCTTTCAATTACAAAGTTGATTTTGTTTGTTGTTTATAGTGAAATAGATTTAACCAATATCAAGATTACAAGATAATTCTGAATTTTATTTTGGGACATATCAATTTGAAATTTTTCACGCATATATTTCCCAATACAAGGAAAATTGTTGATGAAAAAAAAAACATTAAATAATATTTCCGGATTTACTGGGTTTGGCGGCTGACCAGCTCTTTTTTGAAAATTAGCCATTACAGCTTTATGAAAAAAAAGTCAGTCACAATAAATACTTGTTTTAAGCAGCTCGAAATAAACTTATTTGTTAATTTTTTAAAGCACTTTGATTTAAAAAGCTTTTGGGTAACGGTAACAATAGATTTCATACCTTTTTTTTACTTTTTGTTTCGTCAATAGAGCAATTTAGTTAGTAATATTTCTAGTGGCACCAAATGACCATCTTGAAAATAAAAGTTAATATACGATACATCTTTAAAAGTCGGTAAATTTCCTTTACCCGGAACTTCCGCTATGAATCTTTCTCATTATTAGGAATAGTGCAGTATGACCTAATATTGTTAGGTACATTTAACAACTATATATTATATACTGTCTTTTCAAACATTTATATTGGGCACCATTTTGTTCCACTATATTAAAATCCTACTAATATTTTACCACTTTCTGCCTAGTAGTTTTTACATTAACACACACCGCCATTTTGTTCGATCATAGTGAATTCTTATCAGTTTATACCTCTATCACAACTAATTTTTCGGCAAAATTTAAAGTCAGTTGAATAAGAAAATTTTTTAGTTGATTTTTTAAACGTTTTATTTGGCCTCCATTTTATTTCGTTATCTTGAATTTGTACCACAATTTTTCCAGTTCATTTCTTTTCCATAATTAATATTTGTACAAATTTGGAATCAGTCTATTAAGTTGTTTTTTAAATATTTTATTAAGCCGCCATTTTATTTCGCCATCTGGGAAAATGTTGTCAGTTGATTTTCTCATAATAATGGTTTGTATGCATTTAGAGATCCTGAAACGCAAAAATTTGAAAAAAAATCGGAGTGTCATTTTGTCACGATTACAATCCTTTATGAGGGAAGTAAAAAGGAAATTTTACTGCAAAAATAACTGGAAAAATCGGTAAATTCCCTTTACTCAGAACTTCCTTCGCTATGATTTTTTTTCATTTGTTAGGAACAGTGAAGTGTGACCCAATTTAGTTCAGTACATAGTCACAGTATATATATATATATATATATATATATATATATATATATATATATATATATATATATATATATATATATATATATATATATATATATATATATATATATATATATATATATATATATATATATATATATATATATATATATATATATATATATATATATATATATACATATATATGTGTGTGTGTTACATATAGTGTCTTTTCAAACATTTTAATTGTGCATTTTGTTAATATTGGATTCCTACCAATATTTTACCAGTTTCTTTCTACCAATTGACTTTTGAACATAATTCATATTAAATTCAATAATTTCCTACCAATTTATCCCATTTTCACATTTAATTTGTCTTATGTTGATTTTTTAAAACTTTTATTTGGCCGCCATTTTGTTTCGTCATCTTAAATTCGTACCACAGCTTTACCAATTTACTTTATATCACAATTCTTCAAAGTTGAAATTAATTTAATAAATGATATTTTCTGGCTGATTTTTTTTTAAATTTTTATTAGGACGCTATTTTGTTTTAATATTTTGCATCCATATCATAATGTTACCAGTTCATTCCCATGTAACACTTGACTTTTGTGCAAAATTTGAAATAATTATCCAAATTAGTTTTCATTACCAATACCCTTGTTGTTATGTTAGAGTGGTGTATTATTTGGGGTTAGGATTCAGAAACAAAAAACAAAAGTATTTATTTTAATTTTCAACATTTCGCAACTTTATTGTTGGATCCTGGATATTTGTATATTATATATCCTGCATTAAAACCAAATTATCAGTCTTTACCTAGTCCGTTGGCCCGCAGATATTTCCTAACCTCAAATAACACACCATTCTAACATAACAAGAGGATCGTTAACGAAAACGTTTAGAAACTTAAGACTTGGGAAATATCTGCGGACGAACGGAGAAGGTAAAGACTAATAATATGGGTTTCATGCAGGATATAAAATCTATGTGTCCTGAGTTTGCAACAATAAAGTTGCGAAACGTCGACAATTTTAACAAAAACTTTTGTTCTTTTTTACTGGATTCTAACCCCAAATCATACCCCACTCTAACAAAAACAAGAAGATCGTTAACTAAAACCATTTAGAAACGTAATATCTGGGAAAGATCGGACTAACAGAGTAGGTAAAGCCTGATAATAAGGGTTTCATGCAGGATATAAAATCTAGGTGTCCTGAAGATGCGACAATAAAGTTGCGAAAGTCGGAAAATTAAAGACACTTTTGTTTATTTTTTACTAGATCCTAACCCAAAATAAACCTCACTCTGACATAACAACAAGAGGATCCTTAACGACAACCATTTAGAAACCTAATATCTGGGAAATATCTGCGGATCAACGGAGTAGGTAAATTTTTGTTTGTAGGTTTCATGCAGGCTATAGAATCTATATATGTGTCCTGAGAAAACAACAAATAAAGGTGCTGCGAAACGCCGACCATTTAAAAAAATACGTTTTTTACTGGAGCCTAACCCCAAATAATACACCACTCAAACATTTTTTTTTTAACATTGTTCCGTCATACTGGATGGCCATCTTGAATTAGTAACACAGATTTACTAGTTGACCCCTATACTATAATTGGTTATGGCACACAATTCGAAATCAAATCATTAAGCAGTTATTTCAGACTGAATTTTTAGATATTTTATTAAGGCTCCATTTTGTTCCGCCATCTTGGATTCGTATCGGTTGATTCCTACATGATATTTGATGTTTGTGCAAAATTTAAGATAAATTGGAGAAATAGTTTTTTAATAATAATTTATGTAACATTTCACTGGGTCGCCATTTTGTTTCGCCATATTGGATTTTTACCAAAATGTTACCAGGTCATCGCCATATGACCATTCATTTTTGATCAAAATTTGAAGTAAATCGTTAGCTATTGCACGAACAGACAGACCGACAGAATTGAGAAAATGTGTTTTTTGGCATCTACGGACCCTAAAACGTGAAGATCTGAAAAAATGTCAGAGGGTAATGTTTTCACAATTAAATACCTCTCTTTTTCTAGGGTACACATGAACGAGATATTATTACACAAAACGATTTTTAGATCAGTGTTTGAAGAAATGGACAAATAGTTTATTTTAAGCTATTTAAAGCAATTATTTTATATATAACTGTTTTTTTCTTAATTAACCTTTATTAATTTAAAGAAAAAAAAATGTTCAACCGCCAATTTCTAAACCAAAGTTAACTTATAATGCATCGTGGTAAAGCTATTTTCATTCTGAACACGATATCTTGTAAAAAACATATAAAATCTTATTTAAAATAAAAACTAGATGTTATTTCCGGTAAAGCCAGAAGTAAAAAAATTTTTTTATCATAAATCTGCCTCATATCGAATAATAAAAGTGTGCGAAATTTCGTCTCTGTTACATTCTTCTGTGTTTACCCTCTATATACTTTTTTATTTTGTTTTTATTATATTTATTTTTTTCTGGATAGGTACTCCAAATTAAACTAAATTTTACTTGTATCGTTATAATAGAACAAGTTATAAGATAACACGTTATAATTCAATTTTTATCTATCTACATTTTTCAGAAACTATAAAATGTAATACTTATAATGCAAGTTTATATTCCTCATCCTATTAATATTTGTTTTAAATCTATTCGAATTAAAGATTTTATCTGTGTGTGTGTGTGAATGAATGCAATCGAAATTCGGTGCTCATAATTTAAAACTGATATTATAACTTATTCAAACCAATGTAAACCTACTTCAATCTCGTCGCTCCCACTTGCCCCCACCTAATTTCTAGGTTCATTCATAAACTGAGGTTCCCATAATAGACTCCAGGTGTCAGAAGCTCTCGATGGCCACTGTTGATCAACTATCTATATATGTATATATATATATATATATATATATATATATATATATATATATATATATATATATATATAATATATATATATATATATATATATATATATATATATATATATATATATATATATATATATATAATTATATATATATATATATATGTATATAAACAAGGCTTGTGCACAGGATGAAATGTGGCGTTGTTTGAATATGGTCCACTGCCAAATTTGACCCAGATCCAAATGATGCGCTAACTGTATCTGCAGTAACTAGATCCAAAAGTACACGATTATATATAGTTTGTGATACATGATTACTTTAAGATGTGTTGTTACGCTTCAAAAAAAATTCTTAATCCTATAATTTTAATTCAATTTCTTATGTTATTCTAAATGGCATGTGACGAAAGTAATCACATTACAAGTTGGAAATATTGGAAGTTGTTCCATTTGGTTAGTAAACCAACTTAAGTTCGGAGGAGAAAGCTACGAAACTACGAAATGCAATTTTTGCGAAATGTAAACAAAAGCGATCTTTTAGAACGCATGTACTGAACGAAAGTAGAGCTTGTCTGATTATATTTAAAAAAAATGAAATACAACCCTACAAGCTAATCTAATCTAACCTTACCTAACCTAACTTTTAGAGATATCAAAACGTGTTATATACGAAATTATTACGGTTTTTTCTCAACCGCCAGGTTTTGCTAAAACAAAATAAACACAAATTAGAAACTAAAAAAATTAGCATCGATATTGTTATTTTAAATCGAATACCTACTATAATAATAGTTTAATTGCTGATTACAAATAGAGCAGCGCATACTCTTATCTCTAAAAACAGCTCAGAAAACTGACAAAAGCTCGGTTATAAGAGACGATGTGTTAGACAGAGAGAGAAAATTCTAACCCATAAATGGAGTTAACAGGAGTTTCTCTTAAGGCATACCCATTAACCTTATGATATCCTTCTATTAAAATAATAATTATTATATAGGTTATATAGTTATTAATTATATAATAGCAAAGCGTGCACATATTTTTCCATTATATTTGTCACTTATTTATTTTTTTAAAATCCCGGCGTTTCGGAGTAAATGATAAAATGTATGTAAATAATATTTTTTGATATCCCTAGAAGATAAGCTTATAAAACCCGTTAAATATAACCAGTATCCTTGTACACCTGATTACTATTTTTGGAACCTAAGAAAAAGCACATAAAAATCTCGCGCATGGAGCAGGGATGTTTGATTTTATTAAAGAAGATTTCTACTGCTACTTTTTCAGGAATCTTATTGCTATTTAGATTAATACATTAACATTAGATATTCTAAACATTTCTAAAGAGAAGTGCGAATTTGTAGATTTTTAAAAACTAAAATGGTTTTTACAAAAATGTACATAAGATTACTAAAACTTACTTGCACTAGTAGGTTTGCTGTCATGCATACTACTAGAAGGTCCGGGTAATGTAGCAACTAAACTTGGAGAAACATGTCTAATTCCAGATCATGTAACGTAAACGGTGCCAGGTGGCCCTGAATGTTCGGATACCGGTTTGCTAGAGTAAATGCTATAAGTGGGCCCTGGCAGTTTGTTTATTGAGAGGGTGTGTTAGTAGGAAGTGGAAACACCGGCACCTGCCGATGAATGGGCATCAGAGACAGCTCCGGTCGCTTGAATAGGTGCGCCTCCTGCAATGGGTACGGAACGGAAGCAACTGGTTTGTAGTCGTTAATACTACCACTATAACCAGGGAATTGTTTCTTACAACTTACACAGCTGCCAGCTGAGAAAAAAAATTAAATAAGTGTTTCTAAATTCAAAGTAAATTCATGTTTTGGTAATTCAAATACAGTACAAGTTTTCACGCAATTCATATTCTGATGCAAATTTGATGAAATAAATGATAAAAATGCGTAAAATATCAGTTTCTTGGGCAACATTTTGAAGACGCTATCTTTTTCGTATTAACCCAAAATTATCTATCAATTTTACATGTGAACATACATCTACTTAGGTTATTAACATATCAGTTTAAATTTTTCTGTTAATATTTTTGAAAGAAAATGGTTCCAAAAAAATCTACTTTACGACAATTTTCAAAGAAATGTCGCATATTTATTTCCTCAAGAGAGGTGCAATACTTGTCAAAAAAAGGTCAAGGCAAATTTGATTGACACGCTCAAAAAATATTTCAGTTCACAACAAATATTTAAAATATTTTTAAACTCACATGATCACAAAATGGCAGAAAAGTGTACTTTTACTCAAAATTTTGAGAAATGTTAAGGAAAAAGTTGTTTCTCTTTTAATTTTATACAGATTTTAGCCCTATGGCTTGACTTTAATTAATTTTTCATTTTAAATGTCATTTTATTGATGTAAACATAGGTAAGGTCGAAAAAAATGCCTCCAATTGATGCAAAGTTTATCCAGTTTCCACAATTTAATGTAAAATATTTTTTAGTCGGTTTACTTATTAAGTTAATACATATTTATTATTTTTGAATAAAACCAAGTTTTCTAGTTCTATATCGCTCTTTCTAAACATAAATAGAATATTTTATTAGATTATTGGAATAACCAAATAAAGACCACATTACAAAATAGCCTATGGGAGCAATTGAACAAATTCTTCATCCCACAATTCTAATAATAATAGTACAATGATAATTTAATAAATGCTTCCTGTCATCCAGAAAAATGAAACAGTTTGTAAATATTTCGTATAAATATATAATATAACCCAACTTCAATAAATATTCTGCAGCACAAACATTGGAGCAATGTATTTACAACTCCAAGTTAAATTTTTGTAATATCCTTATGGACAGACATTTCCTAAAAAATATCTCTGCTAATATTATTTGGACTGAGAAGTCTATTCTCAACCTCAGCTTTGCCCGAAAAAATACTTATTATTTGAGCAGTGAGAATAAAAAGAACATTATGAAAGCTAAAAGATCAGGAAAATTTTTTTTATCAGTTTGTGAATTCCCAGAGTTACTTAAAGCTTCTAAATATCATCCAACCCCTTGTGGAAAATGAAGTCCCTCCAAGAAAACGAGCAAATTTAATTTGGCAGCAGGAAATCAAGAAACAACCAACTTTTTGAATGCACATTATAAATAATGGATTGGGGAAAATGGTAATTAAGCCTTGCCCCCGAGGAGCTCCGACTTAACCCCCTAGATTTCTTTCTGTGGGGTACACTTAAATGTCTAGTATTAACTGCGGAGGGACTTGAACGTTATTAAACTGAATATGTTAAGAATGCCGTTATCTGTTTGAAAACCTTATAAACCACTCAAATAAAACACTTGTTGTAATAATACTAATTTGTTCGTTAATAAATTATTCGAATATTTTAATACTACAGATAAAATTTCATTAACAATATTGGGAAATTCCGTTTGTAGTTAAAAAAAGTATTTACTAAAGATAATCTTCTATAAGTCAGAAACGGTGCCTCGTAGGCCCATATTATTATATATTGTTTAACTCAACGTTTAGTTCTCAATATAGATCTAACATAATATACAGAGGTTTGCACTTGAAAAGGTTCAGAAAACTAATTAAATCTTACCACACTGTGTCATATTTTCTATTTCTAGAGTTTGGTAGTAGCCAGTAAATAAAACATAAATTTTACTTTTTTATGGCTCAGGCAGAATTCCAAAAGGTGTCAATAAATCGGAAAAATTGCATCACAGACCCATCAAATTATATGTGGTTCTCTATGAATAGCGAGCGCTATTTGAATCTGTATCAATATACAGGGTGTTCTCTTTAAAATAAGAAAGTTGATACCTGCCCAAGAAATAGAACGTACCCTGTATATATAAAAATAAAATAAATTAAACCCTGCAATTACCCTAATTAACTTTTGTATTCTACTCTTCGCTCTATACTTTCTGTGACAAGGTAGTGTCCCAGGATAAACGGACCACCTTGTATATTGGTCGTTTTTGGAAAAAGTATGTATACAAGGTTCTACAGAATCAAGGGAAGTACCTATATTTACTGAAGATAATCGTCCGAAACGGTGCATCGCAGACACATGTTATATATTTGTTGAATTCTGGTTTTAGTTCTTAATTTAGATCTAACATAATATACACTGTGTTTTTTTTTTATTTTGAAAGTTGGGTACCAGGCTGTCATTAGACACCAAATTTGTCTTTTTAAAATACCTTCTATTTATTGGTCTAAAAATATACCACATAATGAAAATAAATGTCAATAAATCCGAAACGTTGCATCACAGACCCATCAATTTATAAATGTTTGAAAGCGTCATGAATAGTACAATTTGAATCTGTATAGATACACAAGGTGCCTCATTTCAAAAAAGGAAGTTGGTACCCATCCACAAAAAACGACGTACCCTGTATATATGAGAATAAAATAAAATAAACACTCAAATTACCCTAATTAAGTTTTGTATTCCACTTTCGCTCCATCTCGTATACTTTCTGAGATAAGGTAGTGTCCCAAGATAAACGGGCCACCCTGTACATTTCGGCCGCCCATTTAAAAATGTCACGAGCCGGTACTGAATTTCAGCACAAAACTTGGCATTAGAGAACCTTGATCCTCGATTGGAATTCAGTTATCATCCACTTGTGAGATCACTTATCCGTCACGCTCCGCCAGCATATAAAACATAATTTTTAGTCATTTAGTAATTAATATCGAGACTCTACACAAACAACAATAAAAGCAAAATTTAAAATTATGTCTTACTCTCTGTCCTTAGACCGTTTTGCGGGTAAAGTTGCGGTGATTACTGGTGCGTCGGCTGGTATTGGCAAAGCTATAGCAGAAGGATTGGTCAAATACGGTGTTATCGTGGCTGGAATTGCTCGGAGAGAGGACCTTATAATTGAGCACTCCAAGAAACTGAGAAGAGAAAAAGGTAAACTACATGCTTTCCAATGTGATCTTACACAGCCAGAAGAAATAGTTTCAACTTTTAAAAGAATTTCTGAAGAATTGGGCCCTATCACAATATTAGTGAACAATGCTGGGATTTTATATGCTGACACAATAATTGATGGAGACATAGAAAAGTGGAAACCAGTTCTAGATATTAACGTATATAAAAGGGCATATTATTAATATGAACGCAGTTTTTGGTCATACTGTTCTTGATTTGCCAAAATTTAGTCTTTATCCTGCTAGTAAATTTGCGCTTACAGCATTGACGGAAACAGTAAGGTTAGAAATCAATAGAGAAAAGCTACCCATTAAGATAACAAGTCTTAGTCCAGGGTACGTAAAAACTGACTTTGCAGGTATTGCATTTGGTGAGGCCGCATCGAAAATTCAAATGATGAATAGTGGTGAAAATAGACCTGGATTAACTGCAGAAGATGTAGCGGACTCAGCTTTCTACATTTTGGCGACTCCAGATCACGTCAACGTAAAAGAACTAATTGTTAATGTCCAGGGGCAACTTTGATAATGTAAAAACAGTATGTTGAAAATAAATTATACTTAATAGAATTAATTAGAAGCTTGTTTTTATTCTGTAAAGTAGTATAAAAAAAGAACGTATTGGTTCAATATTTCAAAACTTTTGAAAAAAAAATATACAATCGGTTTATTTGTTAAAAACTAATGTTACATTTCATGTTTTAAATTATAAGGAATCTAGGATGGATTCTAGCTTCTTTTTATACCATTGAATGAAAAACTTGATATACTACCGAGTCCACGCGGCAAACTAGTTACGAGGGATATATGATGTGTAAAAATGGAATAGTATAGTTCTTTGCAAATTAATTGTCAAACGTTTCCCTAAGCTAATCAATTGTATTTTTATGGGAGAACATTTCTACAAATAAACCATAAACTTGTTTTAGACAAATTTATTAATTGCTATAATAAATAAAAAATTTTAGTTCTAGAATTTATTCTAATTATTTTGTGGTACTATAAGCTTTAATTCCATGTCAATAATATGTATTAAAGGGGTAGTAGATTGAAAATAATATTAACAAGGCAGAGTTTTGCTAGTAACATTTTATTAGAAAATACGGTCATAATTGCTGGGCGATACAAAGTAATAAAGCACTTGTATTAAGAATGAATAAACTCTTTGTGGGTACGTGTCAGATAGTTTTGATGAAAGTAGCGTTCTTGTATTTATATTTTTCAGAGAAAAAGCAGAATTGGATAGATTACAGTGACGTTTAATGATACGATAATATAATTTTACTTGCAAATATATGTTCCATAACAAATTTTAACTTAAATATATAATATATTAAATTTATTCTTAAAAAACTTACGCTGTAGG
This sequence comes from Kuschelorhynchus macadamiae, assembly GCA_030620095.1. Lineage (NCBI taxonomy): Eukaryota > Metazoa > Arthropoda > Insecta > Coleoptera > Curculionidae > Kuschelorhynchus > Kuschelorhynchus macadamiae. The sequence continues at coordinate 112,663 of JAUTXW010000690.1, forward strand.
TAACTTTTTTAATTCAATTTGGGATTTGCAGACGGTAACAATTTTAATTAAAACGTTTACATGTAATAATATTTTTTATTTTAAAATAGGTTTATAGCATTTATTATTTACTTTAAAACGGAAAATTATATCTATATAAATATGAATATATGAATTTGAAAAATCGATAAATTTCTTTTACCCGGAACTTCCCTCGTTATGTGTTTTTTACTTTTTATTAGGAATAGTGAATTGTGGTCCAGTTTAGTTCGGTACATTCCCATTTAGTAACACATATCCTGTCTTTTCAAACATATTGTTTCATCACATTGGATTCCTCTCAATATTATATTAGTTTCTACCTACGCCACACCTCATTTTGTGAATAATTAAAAATAAACTGAATAATTAGTTTTTCATTTTGTTATGTTGAAGGCGTACCAGTATATCCTATACTACTACTTTTCTGCAAAATATAAAGTAAACTGAATAAGATTTTTTTACGTTGATTTTTAAACATTTTTTTTGTCGCCATTTTGTTTTACCATCTTGAATTCGTAACACAACTTTACCAGTTTATCTCTATATCATACTTACATTTGAACTTAATCGAATAAATAGGTTTTCAGGCGGACCTTTTAAATAATTTATTAAACCGTTATTTTGTTTTGGTATCTCGGATTCAAATCCAAATGTTAACAGTTTATTCCATTGTAACATTTGAATTTTGTGCAAAATTTGAGGTAAATTGGATAATTATTTTTGCTAGTAATATTTTTTTAACGTTTTCCTAGGTCACTATCTTGATCCGGTATATTGGATTTTTATCAAAATATAACCAGGTCATTCCCATATGACCCTTAATTTTTTAATAAAATTTGAAGTCAATCTGGTAAGTAGTTTTATGTTAGACCGACGAATTTGATAAAACTTATTTTTTTGCATCTAGGGATGCTAAAATTTGAAGCTATGCAAAATCTGAGAGGGTGATTTTTTTCACAATTACATACAATTTCATTTCGTATTATAATTTTACGAATTCATCTCCAGACCATAATTAGTTATGGCACAAAATTTGAGTTGGTACCAAAATTTTACCAGTCGATTTCTACATAAGTACTACATATTTTTATATAAAAACTATAGCATAAAAAAATGTTATGAGTCATATCGTAAAATGATGCGTTATGGCAATACATATAAAGTAGAAAATACTTAAATCGATTAATCAAACAAGATTAGAAGCAAAAATTTTGTTTATGGCTGCCAGTCACTGTAGAACATTCGGGACTGGCATAGCATAGAGAAATGCTAATTTAAAAACATGTTTTATTATTATATACATATATATATATATATATATATATATATATATATATATATATATACATATATTGTTTATATATATATATTTATATATATATATATATATATATATATATATATATATAAAATGTTAAAAAAATTATTACTAAAAAACTACTTATCCAATTTACCTCAAATTTCGCACAAACATCAAGTATTATGTAGGAATCGACTGGTAAAATTTTGGGACCAATTCAAATTTTGTGCCTTAACTCATTATGGTACAGATGAATTGTTAAAATTATTATACGAAATAAAATTGTTTTTAATAGTGAAAAAAATCACCATCTCAGGTTTTCTATAGCTTCACGTTTTAGCATCCCTAGATGCAAAATAATAAGTTTTATCATTTTTGTCGGCCTGTGTATCGGTCTACATGCATCTCTGTCATTTGGCGGCATATAATAAATTGACTTCAAATTTTGTTAAAAAATTAAGGGTCATATGGGAATGACCTGGTAATGTTTCGATAAAAATCCAATACACCGGAACATGAAAGTGGCCTAGGAAAACGTTAAAAAAATATTACTAGCAAAACTAATTATTCAATTTACCTCAAATTTTGCACAAAAATCAAGTGTTACATTGGAATGAACTGCTAGCATCTTGACATGAATCCAAGATAGCAAAATGACGGTTTAGTAAATTATTTAAAAAATCCGCCTCAAAAACTATTTATTAGATTAATTTGGAATGTTGTGCAATCATTAAGTATGATATTGAGATAAACTGGCAATGTTGTGGTACGAGTTCAAGAAAGCAAAACAAAATGGCGGCTAAAAAAATGTTTTAAAAATCAACGTCCTATTCAGTTTACTTTATATTTTGTAGAAAAATTAGGTGTGGTATAGTACTGGTACGCTTTCAACATAACAAAATGAAAAACCAATTATTCAGTTTATTTTTAATTATGCACAAAATGAGGAGTGGCATAGGTAGAAACTAGTAAAATATTGAGCAGAATCCAATGCGATGGAACAATATGTTTGAAAAGATAGGATATATGTGTTACTGAATGACTATGTACCGAACTAAACTAGGTCCACAATTCACTATTCCTAATAAAAGGATAAAACCATAACGAGGGAAGTTCCGGGTAAAGGAAATTTATCGATTTTATAGATTTTTATATAGATATAATTTTCTGTTTTAAAGTAACTAATAAATGCTGTAAACCTATTTTGAAATAAAAAATATTACTACTATAATTTAAATTTTAATTAAAATTGTTACTGTCTGCAATCCCGAATTGAAGTCAAATTTTTTTTAAGAATAAATTTAATATGTTATGTCTTAAAGTTAAATCTTGTTATCAAACCTATATTTGCAAGTAAAATTATATTAACGTATCATGAAACGTCCTTGAAATCTATTCAATTTTTTACTGAAAGATATAAATACAAGAACGTTGCTTTCATCAAAACTATCTGACACGTACCCACAAAGAGGTTATTCATTCCTAATAATTGCTTTATTACTTTGTATCCCCCAGCAATTATAACCCTATTTTCTAATAAAATTTTACTAGCAAAACGCTTATTAATATTATTTTCAATGTACTACCCCTTTAATACATAATATTGTTATGGAATTACAGCTTATAGCACCCCAAAATAATTAGTATAAACTCTAGAATTAAAGTTGTTTATTTATTATAGCAATTAGCAAATTTGTATAAAACAAGTTTATGATTTATTTGTAGAAATGTTCTCCCATAAAAATACAATTGATTAGCTTAGGGAAACCTTTGACAATTAATTTGCAAAGAACTATACTATTCCATTTTTACATATCATATATCCCTCGTAAGTAAAAGGTAGTTTGTCCCGTGGACTCGGTAGTATATCAACTTTTTCATTCAAAAAAAGAAGCTAGAATTCATCCTAGATTCCATACACTCTAAAACATAAATGTAACATTGGTTTTTAACAAATAAACCGATTGTATAACTTTTATTCAAAAGTTTTGAAATATTTAGCCATGACGGTCCTAATACTACTCTATGGAATAAAAACAAGCTTCTAATTAATTCTCTTAAGTATAATTTATTTTCAACATACTGTTTTCATATTATCAAAGTTGTCCCTGGAAATTAACAATTAGTTCTCTTACGTTGACGTGATGTGGAGTGGCCAAAATATAAAAAGCTGAGTCCGCTACATCTTCTGCAGTTAATCTAGGTCTATTTTCACCATTAGTCATCATTATAACTTTCGATGCGCCCTCACCAAATGCAACACCTGCAAAGTCAGTTTTTACGTATCTCGGACCAAGACTTGTTATTTTAATGAGTAATTTTTCTCTATTGATTTCTAACCTTACTGTTTCCGTCAATGTTATAAGCGCAAATTTACTAACAGGATATAGACTAAATTTTGGCAAATCAAGTATGACCAAATACTGCGTTCAGATTAATAATATGCCCTTTTATATCAGGAGCTTTCATGCTTTTAATTGCCTTTCTTGTGGAGATCGCTACCGCTAATATGTTAATATCTAGAACAGGTTTCCACTTTTCTATATCTCCATCAATTATTGTATCAGCATATAAAATTCCAGCATTGTTCACTAATATTGTGATAGGGCCTAATTCTACAGAAATTCTTTTAAAATTTGAAACTATTTATTCTTGCTGTGTAAGATCACATTGGAAAGCATGTAGTTTACCTTTTTCCTCTCTCAGTTTTTTGGAGTGCTCAACTATAAGGTCCTCTATCCGAGCAATTCCTGTCACGATAATACCGTATTTGACCAATCTTTCTGCTATAGCTTTACCAGTTAAGTATTTTCGACCGTACAGAAATTACAAAGAGGTTTTATTTCGGGTCTAGCGGTCCGTGGGAAAAAAAAAGAAGAAACTCTTTCTATATTAAGTGCTCAATATTTCGCCAATGTTTATTAGCTTCATCAGGAGCAACTACAAAAATTATAAAGAATAGGTCCAATTAGAATTATAACATTAAAATGACAATCCAAAGAATAAAATTTTGTCTAGATATACATAGTCGATACATACTTAAAAATTACTTACAAGATGGTAGAGTCAATAATTTTTAAATTTTAACATTTCTACTTTACAACAGCTCAAATAATGTGGCGTTCTTAATGATAATATTCAACTGCTGGGACATGAATTTATATATATATATATATATATATATATATATATATATATATATATATATATATATATATATATATATATATATATATATATATATATATATATATATATATTGCTGTCACCAGTAGTCGCGATTCTATTTATGATATACTTCGAGAAAGAAGCTCTTGAGAAAGCAAGTTTAAAAACCAGATTATGGATTCGTTATGTGGATGACATATTTATTTTATGGCCACTTGACCATATTTCGAAATATTTTTATGTCTTAAATTTTAAACAATATAATTTAGTTAATAATATTAGTATTATATGTTTCGAAACTTATACATAATAAAAACGAAAAAGATTTTGAGAAAAAAATAGGGTTCAAATCTAATTTTCTTAAGTTGGAAATTTGCACGGCTGTCAAGATAACCCATCGCTCTCTAACTACTGAACGGTACTATATTTTTAAATGAAACTTACAGTATATATACGAAAAGGATAGAGCTACAATTTAAAATTATTTAGAGGTATACTATACTATAGTAACTATACTTATACATTTTTTATTAGAACACAGTGTTTTATTTTATATTTGAACTAAATGTTTAATAAGGGGTTATCTATACTTAACTCAGAGGGCTCTTGAGGTATTTAATTTTTTTCCAAAGATGCCACACAATGACAATTATTTATGTAATCAACTAAATGGAAAAGTGCAAACTTATGAAACTTTGATATATCGGTATCAATTTCTCATATTAATCCATACTGTACAGGATATACAAAAATCAAGGTTAGCCTTTTCCCAAATTCAATCAATACTTATTTTTTATTGGATTTAAATCGGATTGTTTTAGGGTTTTCTATATCTAAATATAATAGTTTTCTCATATACATTTTAAAATTATTTCTACTGTATGTCTAGATTATATTGAGGGTATTTGGATTAAACTTAAACTACTAAACAAAACCGTTATTTCAGGCAACATTTATCGACCTCCAAATTCTGACTTAAACTTATTTTTTGTGCATCTCGAATATACTTTAATAAACATTTATTCTGAATATGACAACATTATTTGTCTTGGAGATTTTAATATACATTTTCTAGAGAATTCAAAGAGTACTAAACAGTTGGAATCTATTATGGAAGTATTTGGTCTACGACAGTTAATTTTAGACCCCATGCGTATTTCTACAAATACAACATCCTTAATTGACTTAATTTATTCTAATATCGAAAATATTATTGATGCTGGAGTTCATGACGATCAGCTATCGGATCATTGTCCAATATTTTTGAGGGTTGAACTTAAAACTAGTGAGCAAAATCCTACAATTTTTTCTTACTCTTAAAAAGAATTAATTTTGTTCAATTTTAGAGTGATTTAGAGTCCTGGCCCTGGCACGGTATTTATGAAATTCATGATATTGACAAAAAAATCGAATTCTTGAGTAGCAGCTTAATATCGTTATTTGATATTCACGCCAGTCAAATCTTTCAAAAGAAATAAAAATTATAAATATTCACCTTGGATTACTGATAAATACTAAACATTCGTACTATAAACAAAAGAAACATTTGCAGTTCGTAGTGAAAAAAAGGCATATTTAAGGAATATATTTAACAATTGTAGCAATAAAGAAAAATGGGCTGAACATAAGAAATGAAACGTTATGAAAAATAAAAATATAACCATTCAAGTGCATTTGTCGAATATCAATGAATTAAACAATTTGTTATTACAGCAGCAAAAAATTCTCATGCTCCAAAGCCGGATCTCTTAAATTTTTATAAAAATAATATTCATCTCAATCATATCAAGCTATAGTTTCATCTATAAAAACTAACGCTTCGGGGTCAGACAATGTTTATATTTGTTTAATCCAACTCTGTTCTCCTTTTATTATTCCATTTCTTACCCACATTTTAAACGAATGCATAAAAATAATCCTATTTTCCAGATTCATGGAAACATGCACTGATTCGTCCATTAGCAAAAGTTGGGCAACCTAGAGAGTTCAAAGATGTGCGCTCCATTAGTATCTTGCCCACATTTTCTAAAATCTTAGAGAAAATTGTCAAACTCGTGAATTTGTTAACACATATTATATTCTTCCACTCAAACAATTGGGCTTTCGAAAAGACCATAGTTGCGCGACAGCTATATCAGATGTTGTTGATGATTTATTACGAGCTTGGGATGACAATAAATTAAGTGATCTAATTCTACTAGATTATACAAAAGATTTGACTAATTGAAATCATGATTTACTTTTGTCAATATTACACTACGTCTGCTTTTTAAATAAGACTATACATTTTTTTTCATCGGTTGTACATAATTGTAAGCAGCAGGTGGTTGTGCGAAATTTGATTTCCAATGTTGAACAGGTGATGGCGGGCGTTCCACAGGGGAGCATTTTGGGACCTCTGTTATTCATTATATACACAAGTCAATTTAATCGGTGTCTACAGTTTTGTAAGTACCACTTATGTGCTGACGATACACAGCTTTATTGCGCTTGTCAGGCAAGTGATTTCGAAATGGCAAATAGGCTAATAAATCAGAAAAATTCAATAAACATCTCGAATGATCATCATTTAAAAATAAATCCTTTGAAATCATCTATTACTGTAGTTGGTGGGGAACCACAAAGAAAATTATGCTTTGCCAATCTCTCTGTAGAAATGAATAATATAATTCGTGAGCATATGTCCAGTAAATTAAAAAAATCGTATGCTGTCTTAAAATTAATATATAACCAACGACAGTGTTTGCGTCAGGATATTAAGGCAACTCTGTGTGATTCTTTGGTGTTATCACATTTTAATCACTAGGTGAATACAGAAAGTTCAGAACTCATGTTTACGTTTGATTTGGGATTCGAAGAAGAAATCGGATCTCATACAAATTAAAAGAATTGAGCTGGTTGAATATGTTCAACAGGCGTAAACTAAATTTTGCTTGTTTTTGTTATAAAATAATAAAAATAAAAACCTCAACATACTTATGCAACAAAATTCAATTTAAAAATGATATTCATCGACTAAACCTACGAAACGTTGAAACACTAACTATCCCAAGGCACAGAAAGGAAAAGATCATTTTCTTAAAATGTAGATTCTTGTTTGAATTCTTTGGAAGCAAGTCCATTTACCCAGACATGCGCTGCTTTCAAGACCCGCGTAAGGAAGTCGCTTTTCGCTAGCCGATAATTATTGACTGTACACACGTTCTCTCCCTCTCTCTCTCTCTCTCTCTCTGTGTCTCTTTTCCTTTCTCTTTTCTTGTTATTCTTCCTCTCCTTTTTTGTTCTTTAGATATAAGATTGCAGGATAACAGACGCTAATCAAGCTTTATTGAATTGATTTCTATTAAGGTCCAAACGTACATATAAGCCTAAGTTTGTAATTTGCTTTTGGAAAATAATAAATTTGTTTATTATTATTATTATTATTATTATTATTATTATTATAATTTGCGTTTTTCTTAATAAATGTAGTGGTATGTATTAATTTACTTATATTATAACATTTACGACAAAACCCTGTTTTTAGTGACTTTACAACGTATAAATTAATTATATGCCTATACCTAACGGTTGTGGTTTTCCAGCAAATAAAGCTTTTCTGTACTTTAGATAGGAATCTCAAATCTATCACATAGTGGTTTCAAGGCTAATATTATTGATATTAAGTATCCAGAATATTGAAAAGTTCAGATTCTGTAGAACTACAAAAGACAGGTATTGGTAAACCTAATGCAATTTAATAGACAATTAAATTTTACTTTATACGAATCATACACTTACTAAGAAAAAAGCAAATTACAAAGAAATTATACCATTCAGGTAAATCATGTTGGATAGGGAATTATCTGAATTTTGTTGTGGCGTGACAATATGCAGAGGATTTCATTGAAGATAACGAAGTTATTTTGGATTGAATTTGGGACAACTACACCACTGATTTTTATACAACCCGTATACTGTTGGATGACAGAATATCTTATTATTACTATTTAGGAGGCATCTCAGACTTGCTCTATGTTGTTTAGTTGACTACTTTTTTTATTTCCAGTATCTTTGGAAAAAAGGTCGATATTTTCAAAAAAAAATTAAAATATCGCAAAAACCCTTTAAGTTAGGTCGGTATAATGATACGAAATATGAAATAAAATGCAGAGTATTACATTTACATATAACTTTTATATGTCAGTTTGGCATACTCTGTATGCCTCAAACTAATTTTAAGTTGCAGCTCTATCCTGTCAGCATATATCCTGAGAGTAACATTTCAAGAGAAAATATCGTTCAGTAGCCAGAGACGGACGGGTATGCAGCGCCCCACTCTGTATATACATTTACATAGATATTCAATTCCATGGTTAATCAATGAAGTTAAAAGTTACTAAAAAAGTTTTTGCAGCTAGACCGATGAAGCCAACCTTTCCAGTAGTGTCATACCTAATAAACAAAAAACTAATCACTATTGGAGCCGGGAATATCCACTGCTTACCCAAACTGGTGACCCCCAAAGACGCTTCATGGATAACGTAAGGTGAGGCTTGATCGAATCAAAAATTGTGGGTCTTATTCTTTCCAAGGTACACTAACAAGTGCACGGTACATTGAACTTTTGACAAACTTACCTGAGCAGTTTTTAAATTAACTTAATTTGACTCAAAGACAAATGATTTTATTTTCAACAAGGCGTTTTAATAGATACTTAGCAACGAAGGGTGCTATTCGCTGGTCTTCTCATATTTCAGATCTAGCCCCTTTGATTTTTTTTATTGGGGATATATGTAGAAAATGTAATCTTCAAAAGAAGATATGCGAATATCAAAAAGCTTAAATAAAGCATTACTGATATTTTACAATATTTAACGATTTTGATGTAGAGCCATTTTGAAAACCACTAGGTAAGTTTAAAAGAATGTTAGGAACCGGATAGAAACAGAAATTGATTTTTCTTGAATTTACTTTAAGAATTGCTACTTACTTTTTTTTTGAAAGTATTAAAATTACAAAATAAACGATAATTTCTAAATCATACCTCGATTGATGAAATTAAAAATCACCAAAATCTCCCATATTTCTCACTTTAGGGTAATAGGACGTACTAAAACTTTTGTTTAGAACGCAATTCTCTATAAAGTATATTTTTATAGTTTTTTCGATAATATGAATGTGTTTTTTTTTAATATTGTAATCAACGAAAATAAACACACCACTTTGCTCATTTGACCGACTTCGTAGCTACGTTAATAAGAAAGTTAGTAATAGTGCCTAATTTAATTTTAAAATCCTTGCTATAATAATTAAAAGAAATAATAAACAAACCTAATCTAGTATAAAATTTTTAATGCCCTTTTTTAGCTTTTCATAATTACATTCAAGTAAATAAAATTATAAATTTTTGAAGTTAATAACACGAACTTTTATAATGACCAACAAAAACACAACAGTTAGACGCTGAATAGAAGGGAAAAGGGCTAGTGCCTTCCTTTTTCCTCAGTTGGTTATGCTGCTTGTTTTAATAACCATACTTACATGTACGGTGGTAAATCTGATTCTCAAATTTGCTAAATGCAGTTAAGCCGTCCCTGAGCAGATGTAACTCAGATTTAAAAAGCATTACTACACACATATCAAGGTGACTTTGTGATAAATAAAAGGTGTTACTGATGCGGAAATTGCTCGAAAAGTGCAACGCTTGTATGATCACGCTAAACAACTGAGTGGAGAGAAAGGAAAACTTTACGGTTATCGGTGCGATTTTTCTAAACCGGATAGGATATTGATAACTTTCAAAAAAATTATGACGGAACTTGGCCCTATCTACATCTTGGTAAATAATGCTGGGGTACTCATCGCAACTAATATTCTTCAGGGAGATTTTGAAAAATGGAAACCTGTTCTGGATACTAATACCCTTGCTTTAGGAATTTGTGCATGTCAAGCGGTTGCTAGTATGAAAGTTCATAATATTAAAGGGCATATCAAAAACTTAAATAGTGTGCTGATGGTTCAAGCGTTTATCCTGCAGTAACTGCACTGACTGAAACTATTAGAAGGGCGATGGGGAGGAAGAGTCGAAACAATTATACGCGATTATGCCTGCAACCAGACATTCCAAACCAGATCATGTCAATGTCAAAGCAAAGAACTAATGGTTAGTGCTCTGTGACAGTCAAGTTAGTATTGCGTAATTATTATAATTAAAAAGATCTGTGACCCAAATATAAAGTATCAATAATTGCTTTTACTTATACTTTTATAATAAGATTTATGTTAATATTGAAGATATATTTATTATTAGTATGTTTTTTCATATTCATGTTGTTCACTTAAAAATACATAATTTAAGTAAAAATATTCTTAAAATATATGCAAATAATATATTTATGATATTTACTAAATGTTCGGGTTTTTGTTTAAAATATAAAAGAAATACAAGAAACAAATGATAGACTTTTTAAATCTCACTTTGACTGGATTAGGTAACTAAGTTTGATTCAAGTCATTTTGGTTCTAGATAGTTTCTTCTCAGAACTGGCTTCCTACCAGACTTTTTCCAGTTTCTATTAAATTTTTACATAAATGTAAAACAATATTTACCATTTATTGTTTTATACCTTTTGGTTTGTTATAACATCAATACTTGTATGTAGACAATATACCATATGGCAAATTTTCGTATCGACGAATTTAGATAAAATTGTAGATCCTCGTTTCCTCAAATTAAACCAATTTGAAAATTTACACTGCATTTTATATAAAAAAATAAATATCAAAACGTTCTAATTTTTAAAAATACTCTGTATGTTTCAAAATTTTGGCATGGGTGATATGCAGGCAAAATAACTTTACCAAAATTTCAAATATGCGTCAACTATCTTGAATATTATAAATACTCAAGTTCTTTAAAATTATATAACTGAAGACACATTTTAGCAGAGTTTTCACTCGCATAACCTGGTTTTACTTCCCTTGTAAAAGGGAAGTATTGTAATCGTGAAAAAAACACACTTTGAGATTTTTCAGGGTCCTTAGTTGCCTAAAAACCAATTGACTTTTGTAAATTACAAATTTACATTTACATTTACATTTAGAATGATTTTAGTAAAAAATTTTGATAAAAATCGGCGAAATAAAATGGCGGCCTAGTGAAATTTAAAAAAAATTATTATTAAAAAACTACTCATCCAATTTACCTCAAATTTTGCACAAATATCAAGTATTATGTAGGAGTCAACTGGTTATATTTGTGTATGAATCCAATATGGCGAAACAAAAAAAAATTGCGGTTTCACATATCTTTACTTATTTGCGTGCCTAGATATCTGTCAAAAACTATGTTTTTTCAATTCGATTGGTCCGTCTGTCGGTCTGTCTATCAGTTCGCTACTAGCGACCTAATTGACTTCAAATTTTGGGTAAAATTTAACGGTCATGTGAAATCTTAAAAAAAATATTACTAAAAAAGGAATTACCTAATTTACGTTAAATTTGGCACGAGAATCAAATGTTACATAGGATCAACGTGTAATATTTCGATACGAATCCAAGACAGCAAAACAAAATATCGGCCTAATATATTATTTAAAAAGTTCAGCCTAAAAAAAACCACCTTTTTAAAAATGAGAAATTTAGGGCAAGCGTTAAGTGTGATAACTAGAGATAAACTGGTAAAACTGAGATACCTACGAATTCAAAATGTCGGCCGAATAAAATGTCTAAAAAACCAACGTATCTTATACGAATTCGACATTACCGTAGAAAATGGCGGTCATCAGTCAGGAAATCAGTCTAAAAACTACTTTTTACAATTTATTACTTCCTTTGAAAAATATGTTAACTCAATTCCGTCAGTCTGTTTGTCAGTCTACCTGTTCGCTGCATAGCTAAAAAACTACTTACCCGATTATCTTATAAAATTATGGGTCATATAAGTATGACCTGCTAACATTTTAGTAAAAATCCAATATGACAAAACAAAATGGCGGCCTAGTGAAATGTTATAAAAAATATTACAAAAATACTACTTACCAAATTTATTTCAAATGTTGCATAAAAATCAAGTATTATGTAGGAATCAATGGTGAAATTTTGGTACGAATCCAAGATGACGGAAAAAATACATACTTAATAGACTGATTTTAAATTGTGTACCATAACTAATTGTGGTATAGAGAAGAACTAGTGAAACTGTGGTCCTTCTCCATGATGGCGGAACACCATAGTGGCCAAATAAAATGTTTGTTATCGTGAAAAAATCCCCCTCTGAAGTTTTAGGTATTTTCATGTTTTAGCGTCCCTAGATGCCAAAAAAATATGCTTTTGTCAATTCCGTTGGTTCGTCTGAAGGTTTTTCGGTAAGACAGTTCGCGGCATAGCTTATAAACTACTTATTAGAATGACTTTGACAAATTTTTGTCAAAACTTAAGGGTTACGTGAGAAAAACTACTTAGTACATTTACTTCAGATTTTGTGCAAGCATTAGATGTGATAATATAGAGATAAACTTGTTAAGTTGTGGTACAAATTCAAGATGGCGGAACAAAATATCGGCCAAATATTTTTTTTAAATAAACGTAAAAAATCTTATTCCACTGATTTTAATTAAGAAAAATTAAATGTGATATAGGGATAAACTTGTACGAATTAAACATGAGGCAACAAAATGGCGAAGTGTGTCAATGTAAAAACTATTGAATTTATTTTAAATTGTGCACACAAATCAAGTGTGGCATAAGTATAAACTGGTCAAATATTGGTAGAAATCTAATATGATCAAACAAAATGATGCCCAATAAAAATGTTTAAAAAGCCAACATATGTGTGTTGCTAAATGATTATGTACTGAACTAAATTGGGTCAAACTTCACTATTCATAATAAAAGGAAAGATTTATAACGAGGCAAGTTTTGGGTAAAGAAAATTTACGGAGTTTTTAAATGATATTGGTAAAACTTGTTTAATTAATAGTAATTCTGCCCTCTTGTTATAGGAAGAGATTAGTTTGGTAGACTTGCAACACGCAGGTCCATTTAAGCACTTTGTGCTTGTAGATGGTCTTGGGGCACAGCGCATATATTAGCCTACTTAAAAACTACATAAATATAGAAAGGCACAGCCGTGACAAGAAGATTGACAAGCAAATTTCTCCGATCCGAAGTCGATTTATAGACAGGTACTATAAGTAAAAAAATCATTGGTGTATAAAAACGTACAAAAGTGATTGTATAAAAATATTTGTTAAATCGGGTACTGTTGCGATTTACCTGGGTACCCAGCTTTATTCAAATTGTGTTTAGTTCTATTGGGGTAAAAAAAAGATGTGTTTGATATTACCCCTTTTTTATATTTATATATGGTTTCTAATAGTCACTATAGATTAGTTAGTAAGTTAACATTTAAATAAACAGAAAGGGAATATCTAACGGATTTGACATACAAAGTAACGAGTGGCCTGCGTCAAAAGATTTCTTGATGATTGTTCAAAAAAAGATTAAAATATTTAAGTTTATAATGACAATAAATATTCAAATTTTTGGGGCTAGAACTAGGGGTGGGTTTAAAGAGGCTATAGCCCAGGCCTTCTCGTGGGTGGAGGCCCCAGTATCTCAATGAAAGTGCGAAAAGGCATAATTAGATATTATCAGCAGCAGAAATCCAAGTCGCAACAGGTGACTTGGCAGGCTGGGTTGTCTCTCTATGCAGTATTACTGTGTTCTATAGAAAAGAGGTAAAAAACATCTGTAAATCTCCTTTATCCGGGACTTGGCTCGTCATAAATCTTTCCTTATTAGGAATAGTAACCCAATTTAATTTATCATAATAGTCACTTAGTAAGATATACCAAGTCTTTTCAAAAATTTGTATTGGACGCTATTTTGTTCCATCATATTGGATTCGTGTCAATATTTTATCAGTTTTTACCTATGCCACACTTGATTTTTGGACATAATTTAAAATAAATCGAATAAGTAGCTTTTACATTGATTTTTTTAAGATCGCAATTTTGTTCCGTAGAATTCGTACTAGTTTGTTACTATATCGCATTTAAATTTTGTGAAAATTTTGAATTCAATTGACGAAAAAAATCCTTTTGCCTTGACTTTTTAAACGTTTTATTTGGTTGCCATTTAGTTCCGCCATTTTGAATCCGTACCAAAATTTTACTATCATCTATCACACTTAATGCTTGCATAAATTTTGAAATTAATCTAATAAGCAGTTTTTTCAAGCTGCATTTTTATATATTTTATTAGGCTGCCATCTTGGATTCATACTAAAAATGTTACCAGTTTATTTCTGTGTAATGCTTGATTTTTCTGCAAAATTTGAGGTAATTTGGATAATAATTTGCTTAGCGATAGTTTTGTTAACATTCTACAAGGTCGCCATATTGGATATTTACCAAAATATTACCAGGTTTTACACATAAGACCTTTAATTTTTTACTAAAATTTTAAGTCAATTGGGTAAATAGTTTTTTAGCTATAGCGCAAAATTACAGACAGACAGATCGACAGAATTGAGAAAATATGTTGGCTGGCATCTAGAAAGGCTAAAACTAAAAAAAAAGCTATGTAAAACCATGGACGAAGATTTTTTCATGATTGCCAACAATTCGTAACACAATTTTACCAGTTCGTCTCTATATCATAATTAATTCTTGCGCAAAATTGTTTCTCCATTTTCTATTCATACCAATATTTCACCAATTCATTTCTACGTAATACTTGATTTTTGAGCAACATTTTAGATAAATTGTTTAGGTAGCTTTTTAGTACGAAAGCGTAGAAGGGCAACAATTTTTTTATTTTTATTTTTGTAACAAATTCCGATTTCTGTCTTGAAGTTCCGACTTCTAACTCGGAATTCCGACTTCTATCTCGGAATTCCGACTTATAACTCGGAATTCCGACATCCATCTCTGAATTCCGACTTCTTCTATCTCGGAATTGCGACTTTTATCTCAGAATTCCGACTTCTAACTCGGGATTTCGACTTCTAGTAGTTTTCACATAAATGTTCCAATTTTTGCTTTGGATGCATTGTGATTGTGATTATCCTTGTGATAAAGACATTTATGACTTGTGTAAAATATTAATTGCAGAAAACGGATTTACTCAAGGAAAAGCTTACAATTCGGCTGTTGAATAATATATAAACTTAAGCCCTTTAATTATAAAGTTAATATTTTAGCAGTGCATGTATAACAGAAAAAAAAACTTGAAAATCAAATAATTATTTGTTTAGTTGAATTAAATAATTTAATTAAGTTTTTAATTTATGATAAGCTATATTAAATATAATCAAAAAATTTTCTAGAGTATTTATTCGGTTTCTCCATGTAACAAGAAAACACGAAGTTGAAGGCATTAATATGATATATTTAAGCTCACAAATTTTTTAAACTAAGATTCTTATTAATTTTAATTGTACTTCCGTAAAAATAAACCTAAGACAAAAATATAAGTTAGAACTATCCTATGTGAAGTTAGCGACCAAAAGCTGGTAGCCAATTTCCCGAAAACACCAGAACTTTAATATGCGTGCTATTCTAGCATTATCGATGAACAAAATTTCCGGTCATTTTAATTTCTTACGTTTTCGGGTTTGCTAAATTTTCTTACCTTTTTAGGATCCTACTCTATTAGTAATAAAATTTTATAACAGGTACATTATTAGTAAGTTGCAATAAATACTTGGCATCAAGCTGCCATCCGGGAGTTGCTGATGTATGACGTTTATTGAATTTTAACAGAGTTTTCTAACGCCTAAGGACTGCACTTTTTTTTATTCATATTATATTTCATCATTAAATATATTGGTAACAACTTGCAACTAATATTAAAATATTTTGACTAGCATTGCCATCTGAGAGTATTTACCAAAGTTATTAAATTTGAATACTACAAATATAAAATTTTGTAATCCTGCCACCGCTGCCACTTTTATTAAAACTAGATATTATTTCTAGATATTTTGCAAATAGTTTGCCTTGTACGGCAGTCTAGAGATGTCATGTAATTTGTTTAGGTTGTCTATCTCTTTAAGGTCTCGTTGCCACTTTTATTCATACTAGATAATATTTCTAGATATATTTCTAATAACCTCATATAAACAATTTGGCTTGAACTGTCATCAAGGAATGTCTACACGGAATAAAATATAAAATGTAAGATTTTCTGTCCTTTATTTTTCTACCCTTTTAGAAATTATTTGTAGACGTATACAGGGTGTGTAACATGGATAAATTTTGAAACTTTAATAAATTTTTATCATTTTTAAAATTTTGTTTAGAATTTTTTCTGTTTTATTAAAATTTGTTGAAGTCTTCTACCTCTTTAGAGACTCGCTGTCCATTTTGCTTATACTAGATACTATTTTTAGGCAATAGTTTCGCTTGCACTGTCATCCGGGTGTATCTACCCGAGATAACCGCTGCCACTATTACTCATTCTACATGTTATTATATGACAATAACCTCCTATAAATAAATGAGAAAACATTCTTAAATATTTAGGATAGTCTGTTCCTGGTAGATACCCTTCGTCAGCAATGCTAGGCAAACTATTTATAGGAGATATTAGCAATATGTCTAGAAATAGTATCTAGTATGATAAAATCTAACCCCTGAAAGGGTAGAAGACAAAGAAATTTTAATAATTGAGGAAAAAGTAATTAAATTATTAAATTGTGTCCCTTGTAGAGACGCCATGGACGGCAATGCAAGCCAAACTATTTATTGGATGTTTTTACCAACAATCTTTAAAGAGTAGATAACTTAAATAAATTTTAGTAAATAAGAAAAAAGTATATCTTACCCCAAGTAGACTCCCTCAGATGGTAGTACAAACCAAAATATTTATAGGGAGCAATTACCCCGACGTCTGGAAATAATATATATTATGAATTAATGTAGCAGCGGGTTTCGGAAAGGGTAGACAATTCAAATTAATTTTAATAAAGTAGGAAAAATTCAATTAATTTAATTACCAATGTGTCTAGAAATAACAACTCTATGAACAAATATATTTCTTTTCTCCTAAAAGAAAAACAATAATAATTATATTTAAATTTTATGTATAATAGTAAATAGTTGGTAAATAGTGAAAAGAAAAGTACGATACTTGGGAGTAAATGACGATAAGACTTGATGAAGAGCGAAGAGACATATGCCCCCACACTACAGTGCATATATTAAAATCTGACACATATATATATATATATATATATATATATATATATATATATATATATCTGAAAATGCGTGCACCTCTCTTTATGCTATTGCATCTTTTTAATATAATATGGATCAGATGTTCTTACTAAATGGCGTTTTATTATTTCTACTACCTATGAAAAAGATAAAGCAAAGTACAAGATTTTATTTTCCGAATCAAGCATATTCAAGCCATCGGAACCGACCCAGTTGTTATTTTTTAATTTGGACTTTATGCACAGTTAATTAATTTCCTGTAGTTTTACATAGCTTCATCCTGATCCCTATAATTAAAATATTAATTTCAATTAGAATGAACGCTTCATTTGACGTTAACAGAATATAAAAAAGTGACTGAGCTTATAAGCGGTCGTGTATTAATTACAACGCATTCCGAGATAGAAGTCGGAATTTCAAGATAGAATTCGGAATTCCGAGATAAAAGTTGAAATTCCGAGATAGAAGTCGGAATTTCGAGATAGAAGTCGGAATTCCGAGATAGAAGTCAGAATTCAGAGATAGAAGTCAAAATTCCGAGTTAGAAGTCTGAATTCCGAGTTAGAAGTCGGATTTCCGAGTTAGAAGTCGGAATTCCGAGATAGATGTCGGAATTCCGACTTAGAAGTCGGAACTTGTTACAAAAATTAAAAAATTGTGGACCTTCTACGCTTTCGTATTTTAGTAATATCTTTTTTTACCATTTCAATAGGCCGCCAATTTAATCCGCTATATTACATTTATACCAAAATGTAACCACTTTATCCACTTAGTACCTTTGATTTTTGACCACAATTTGAAGTCAATTAACTGCCTCGTACAGGCAGATCAACAGACCGACGGAATTGAAAAAAATATATTGTTATGGCATCCTAAAACCTGAAGATCTGTAAAAACCTAGGAGGGTGATTTTTCACGAATACAATAATACCCATTTAAGGGGGAAGTAAAAATGTCGTTCCATTTGGCTTGTATTTTAGGCTACTAAAGTCTAAATTTTTAGCCAGAGAAAGCATCTTAAAGCTTTTGTTAAACACAAGGTAGGGATTCAGCCCTTATATTCCCCGACTACTGTGATTTCATTTCTTTCTGTTCGAAAGCAATAATGAGCCCTGGAAAAGTACAAGAACCTGCAGCTTGCGATATTTATTTAGCTCACATACGACCGTTTAGACACAGAAAGAAAAGCCAAAGGAGGGGCCCTACTCAGTTACTTAGTTATGACTAGAAATACCTAATTTTTTAAATTTTTCTTTTGTTATTACGAAACATCGATATTTTTTATGCAAAATTTACTTGCGAATTTAATATCAGTTTAACTATTATCTTTAGCTATTAAAGATCATATTTGACTTTAAATAGCTTTTTACCTTGTCCTTTTTTATAGTTGTTATATAATACAACTAAATTTTTTATACAAAAAAAAAATAATTTTTTGAAAATTAAACAGGTCGGAGTGGTGGGCTGGCCCCAAGCCTAGCTTTCAGATAATCTGGCCCTGTCTGGATACAATTACCAGCAGTGGTGTAATGTTAGATAAAAATAAAATTTTTGTACTGGCCTCTTTATGAAGTTCAATTTTAGCAGATGCTATTCTATTTCGATTATGTTTTCGGAACGAAATACGAGAATAGATTGCCAAAAGGGTAAGAATTACCCTCTTGTAGATTCTTTATCTCCCTCGTAAAAGGGGAGTATTGAAATCTTGAAAAAATTACAGAACTTAACGGTTTAGGGTCTCCACATGGTAAAAAATATGTTTTCTCAATCCCATCGGCCAACAAACCGACAGATTTGTTTGATCGCGGCATTGAAGAGCCTAGACAAAATTTGGTGTGGTTCGATAAATCCCCACGTATATTCAAAACAAAAAGATCATGATCATTTTATTTTTTTGCTAAACCTCGTACTCTTTGTCCCCAAAAACTAAATTGACAGAAATAATCTTATATATGCCCTGGTACCTTTAAACTAGGTCGCAGTCATTACCTCGGAAACAGCCACCTAACCTTTTAAATAGGTATTTAATATTTTTCTTAAACCCGCACCTTTTGTTTTCAAAAACTAAATTGACAGAAATACTCTTCTATTTACCTTGGTACCTCTAAACTAGACCGCAATGATTTAACCGCTCTAATTACTCCGGAAACCGCCACCTATGCCTTTTAGTGTTTAATTTTTTTTAACCTCGCAC
This sequence comes from Kuschelorhynchus macadamiae, assembly GCA_030620095.1. Lineage (NCBI taxonomy): Eukaryota > Metazoa > Arthropoda > Insecta > Coleoptera > Curculionidae > Kuschelorhynchus > Kuschelorhynchus macadamiae. The sequence continues at coordinate 132,554 of JAUTXW010000690.1, forward strand.
CCTTTGTCCCCAAAAACCAAATCGACAGAAATGCTCTTCTATATGCCCTGGTACCTCTAAACTAGACCGCTATGATTCAGCCGACCCAATTACCCCAGGAAACAACCCATTTAGGTTTTAATTTTTTTCTTAGCACCGTACCTTCTGTCGCCAAAAACTAAATTGACAAAAATACTCTTCTATATGCCCTGGTACCTCTAAACTAGGCCGCAATGATTCAGCCGCTTCAATTACCCCAGAAACAGCTACCTATTTTTTTAGGTATTTAATTTTTTCTTAACTCCGTACTTTTTGTGCCCAAAAACTGAATGACGGAAATACTCCTTTATATGCCCTGGTACTTTTAAACTAGGCCACAGCTTTTGCACACCATGCAGTTCAGCCCCTCCAGTTACCCCGGAAACAGTTACCTACAATTTTAGGTATTAAATTTTCTTCGTAACAATTGTAGTTTTAAATATGCTCTGGTTTTTTCTTATTTTAGAGGAATATAGTCGTCGAAGAAAAAAGGAATATTAGACACTATGGAGTCTAATTGGAAGTTTCTACAAGGGGTATACAATATTTCATTATATATATATATATATATATATGTATATATATATATATATATATATATATATATATATATATATATATATATATATATATATATATATATATATATATATATATATATATATATATATATATATATATATATATATATATATATATCTATATATACATATATATATATATATATATATATATATATATATATATATATATATATATATATATATATATATATATATATATATATATATATATATATATATATATATATATATATATATATATATATATATATATATATATATATATATACGAAACCAGTAACGGTAAGAATTACTCCTTCACCATTTTGTCGAGAATCGACCAATACATGACGCTATGTTTGTTTCCAGGGCCAAGGTGCCAATCTGCTACCGTGGTATCTGCCCCGGCAAGGCTCATCAGGCAGTTTCCTATATATATATATATATATATATATATATATATATATATATATATATATATATATATATATATATATATATATATATATATATATATATATATATATATATATATATATATATATATATATATATATATATATATATATATATATATATATATATATATATATATATATATATATATATATATATATATATATATATATATATATATATATATATATATATATATATATATATATATATATATATATATATATATATATATATATATATATATATATATATATATATATATATATATATATATATATATATATATATATATATATATATATATATATATATATATATATATATATATATATATATATATATATATATATATATATACTGGGTGGTGCAACCAAGATGGGGTGGACGATTGTGGGCAAACGGGGAGGAATTTGAAAAAAAAAAATGGGATATGATTGATAGTCAAGAAGGCTGTGTTTTAAAATTATACCCATTATACAGGGTGGTCTGAAAAGTTCGTGGTGAACCAAACTTTTGTTTTTTTAAATGGGATACCCGGTATATTATTATTTTAGTTGATTCTCCTATTCGTTGCGATCATTTTGATATAAGGTTAGTTGGGTCTAAAATTTATACCAAGGGAATGGGATGAGGTTAAAGTGGAAAAAAGGGTTATACTCCGGCCATTTTTTGAAAACAATTGAAGCAGGTATGGAAAAACCAAATATTCTATAAAATGTATTGTATCTAGGACTACAATAATCGCTTGTAAGTCGTTCAAAATTATTCACTGTTATACAGGGTGGACAAGTTTTGCAGATTTACCTTGGATTGAATTTTTTTAAATGGAACACCCTGTATATTTTACTTTCATGTTAAAGATAACATTACTAGCTTTCAGAAAATACAATAATTGATACTTTTCTGACCAACAGTTTTTCAGTAAATTAGCTGTGAAATCAAAATTTCTTCATTTTAACACGAATTACTCTGAATTCACGTTGTTAAAATTGACAATTTAATATTAGGAGGCCATGATATCATCATAAATTGAACAAAAGATTGACAGTCCTGTCAAAACAGCAAAGTGTCAGAATATTGTCATCAGTAAATAAGTAAATATTGTTCTTTGATGATGCGATGCCGAAATAAAAACAAGATAGAAGCTTTTGCAAGTTTATCATAAAGATTTCAAGAAACAGGAAATGTTGCTTTCAAAAAAACGTAAAGTAATTATTAAACCAGTTACCAATGAAGATAATGCTTTGACAGTATTAATAACAGATCTTTTTTTACAAAAAAAATAAATTTAATATAAATCAACAAAAACAATGTAATTAAAACTTATAAAAGATGTTCAACTAAACCACCGTTTTGCTGAAGGCACATTTCGAGTCTATCCATAAATGAAAGTTTCACTTTTCTCAAAGTCAGGTCTGAAATGTTGCCAAAACTGCTTATTATTCTCAACTTCATATCTTCCACTGTGGTTGGAACCTCTTTATAAACTTCTTCTTTAACATGTCCCCATAAAAAGAAATCTAGTGGCGTTAAATCGGGTGACCTCGCAGGCTACTTAACTAGTCCACCTCGCCCAATCCAATGCTCTCCTTTCCAATTATTGAGAAAATGTCTTACATGCCTATGGTAATGCGGGGGTGCTCCATCATGTTGGAACCATAAGGAATTTCTTAACATTAAAGGTAAGTCTTCGAGCAATACGGGCAACTCATTTCTCAAAAAATTTAAATAGACTTCTCCCGTTAAATGCTCTTCAAAGAAATATGGTCCTATAACATGAGAGCCAATTATACCTTCCCAAACATTAATTGACCATTTATTTTGATGGTCCACCTGACGAATCCAATGTGGATTTTCGGTTGAATAATAGTGCGTATTATGTTTGTTAACCAAGCCGTTGCTTGTAAAAGTTGTTTCATCTGAAAACAGCACCCTATCTACAAAACCTGGATTATCCCAAATTGTATTTAAAAACCAAATTGAAAACTCTTGTCGTTGGACGTAATCGCGATCATACAGTTCCTGGTGTAATTCAATGTGGTAGGCATGATATTTATGTTGTTTCAGAATCCGTTTAATACTAGTGCGTTCAATATCAGTAGCTCTCTCAATTTCCCTGGTACTTGTGTGTGGATTTTCTTGCACTGTTAATAACAAAGCATTATCTTCATTGGTAACTGGTTTATTAATTACTTTACGTTTCTTAAAAGCAACATTGCCTGTTTCTTGAAACCTCTCTAATAAACTTGCAAAAGCTTCAGGTCTTGGTTTTTTTTCGGCATCGGGATATCGTACCGCATAAACCCTGCTTGCTAGTAAAGGGTTTTTTTGACACTCGCCCAACATAAAAGTCATGTTTATCAACTCTGGAGTACTCAAACTCATTGTTACTTAACAATTTCTCGGCTTATCGTCAAAAAACAATGGTAATTGATGCCAATTCTCTGACACTTTGCGGTTTTGACAAGAATGTCAATCTTTCTTTTCATTTATGATTATATCATGGCCTCCTTATATTATAGGTAGTCAATTTAAGCAACGTAAATAATACCGTTTCTGTTAGAATGAGTAAATTTTGGTTTCACGGTTAATTTACTAAAAAACTGTTGGTTAGAAAGATATCAAATAGGATATTTTCTGAAAGCTGGCGATGTTATCTTTAATATGACAGTAAAATATATGGGGTGTTCTATTTAAAAAAATTCAATCCAAGGTAAATTTGCAAAACTTGACCACCCTGTATAACAGTGAATAATTTTGAACGACTTACAAGCGATTATTGTAATCCTAGACACAATAAATTTTATGAGAATATTTGGTTTTTCCATACCTGCTTCAATTGTTTTCAAAAAATGGCCGGAGTATAACCCTTTTTTCCACTTTAACCTCGTCCCATTCCCTTGGTATAAATTTTAGACCCAACAAACCTGATATCAAAATGATCGTAATGAATAGGAGAATCAACTAAAATAATAATATACCGGGTGTCCCATTTAAAAAAACACAAGTTTGGTTCACCACGAACTTTTCAGACCACCCTTTATAATGGGTATAATTTTAAAACACAGCGTTCTTGACTATCAATCATATCCCAAAAATGTTTTTTCAAATTCTTCTCCGTTTGCCCACAATCGTCCACCCCATCTTGGTTGCACCACCCTGTATATGTGTATATTTGTATATATATATATATATATATATATATATATATATATATATATATATATATATATATATATATATATATATATATATATATATATATATATATATATATATATATATATATATATATATATATATATATATATAATGACCAGGTTTTACATATCTTCACTTTTAGCGCGCTAGATGCCAAAAAATATATGTTTTATCAATTCCGTCGGTCTTTGTCAGACTGGCTGTCTGTCGGTCTGCCAATTTGTGGCATATCATAAAAACTACTATACCGATTGATTTCAAATTTTCGTCAAAAATTAAGGATTTTATGTTGGTGACCTGGTTGTACGAATAGAAGAAATAAAATGTCGGCCTAATAAGATATTTAAAAATCAGCCTGAACAAACTACTTATTAGATTAATTTTAAATTTTCTGCTTAAGTAATTGTGATATAGAGATAGACTGGTAAACTTGTCGTGCAAGTTCAAGTTGTCGAAATAAAATGGCGACCAAAATTTTTTTTAAAAAAATAAACGTAAAAAAAATCTTGTTCAAATGACTTTAAATTTTGCAGGAAAATTAAATGTGATACAGTGATAAACCGGTACGGATTCAACATGACGTAACAAAACAGCGGTATGTGTCAATGTAAAAACGACTTATTAAATTTATTTTAAACTATGTCAAAAAAATTAAGTTTGGCATAGATAAAAACTGGTAAAATATTAATCTAATTTGATGGAACAAAATGGCGCCAAATAAAAATTTTTGACAATCCAGTATATATGTGTTACTAAATGACTTGTCAATGTAAAAACGACTTATTAAATTTATTTTAAACTATGTCAAAAAAATTAAGTTTGGCATAGATAAAAACTGGTAAAATATTAATCTAATTTGATGGAACAAAATGGGGCCAAATAAAAATTTTTGACAAACCAGTATATATGTGTAACTAAATGACTTTGCCCTGAACTAAATTGGGTCACCCTATCACTATCCTAAAAAAAGGAAAGATTCGTAACGAGAGAAGTTCCGTGTAAAGGAAATTTATCGATTTTTAAATTTTGTTTTCTATTCGTCATAGTTTAATAAAAAATAAAGGTAAAATATCACACTGGTTTCCAGTATCTAATTTAAAGTTGATTTTCTTTTCATTTATTTCCGAAACTTCTTCCCGTACTTTTTTATTATTAGAATTTACATTATTTATTTCAATACATCAGATGAAAAAGTGATTTTTATTATCAGTAGCTATCTATATCACATCTTCTGAGCTTCATAAAAAGTTAAATTGATAACTCTAAGTAATTTTTCTTAATTATTAATTTCCACAATAAGTCTATCCCATATTAAAGAACCCTCTTGTGACTCAAAATTTCAATTTTTAGTTAAAGACTCCAAATCTTTGATTGATTAATTTTCTGTATCAAGCTTGCATCTGGATAGAACAGTATACCTTTCATTAATGTCATTGTTTCTGGGTTTTGCAGTAATTTTTAAAAGCTTTTATCAGTTCACTAAAATGTTTTCTTGTTTTTCAAATAATTTCAATATATTCAAAATTTCAATGGCTTCCTCACCTGCTATATTTTTGAATATGACCATTTTCCGTTTATCACAGGTAGTGGATAGATCCATAGCAGATAAATATATATCAAGTGCTTGCTTAAATTTCTCATAATTTTGATAATGGTTTTATTTTTATTTAACACCATGTGTGGAACCATGCAACTTTATGTGCTACTCATACTTCGTTTATTTTTTAAGAATAATATAAGTTGTAACTTTTATGACCAGCTCTTTTATCAATGAAAATTACATGAATTTGAAAGTACATTAATAGCATGTCCTTATCATACTTATCAGGAATACAGATAATATGTCTCACACTATTTTTATAAACAGGTTTTTAAGTCGAAATGTTGTTGTGCCACTTCATACTGCATTCGTCCCAAAGTTTTACTAATTTTTATTAATATAACAGTTGATTTATGTAATAAATGAAAAATCACTTCGAATAAGGAGATTTTATATTGAATTTCAGCATATTGTCAGTTTTTAGGTTGCCATTTGTTATATGGGACTCACGAAAATGCTATAAAGGCCGTTTTACATGCTGCAATTCTTTCTTGCAAGTTGCAATAGTCTTGAACCAAAGCATGCGCAGTGGCAAGACATTTGTACCTTTTGTCAAACTGCGCGTGCCTTTGTTCAAGACTATTGCATATTGCAAAGAAGAATTGCAGCATGTAAAACGGTCTTTAGTTCATGCTCGTATCAAACTTGATTTTTGTGAAAAACTTCGGACAAGTGGTTTTAATCTGTTTTTTTATAGATTTTTATCCAAATGTTACGAGTTCAACCCCACAATTATCAGTGCAGCTTGAAAGCAAGGAAATCACTTTCTTTAAATGGTAATAATTAAGGGTTAGAATTAAAGGATTAAGGGAAAAGAAAACAAACACTCCAATATCCTTAACTGCTAATTTTATACACAAACTCATTAGAGAGCTTTCAGGTTTCGTTCCGAAGTTTGGGTAAGTAATTCAATAATGTTAATTAAAAAACTTAATGCACTTAACCTACCACCTAAGTACCTGATGGATTCCTTCGATATTACCAACTTATTATCCACAGTTAAATTTGTGAGTAATCGTCTTAGCACTAAAAATGTTGATAACCAGAAAATTGTTAAAATACTTTCCCTTTTAAATTTTTGTCTTTCTCAAAACTTTTTCTCATTTAACCGTAAACAGCCTGATGGCCTAGCAATGGGTAGCTGTTGGTCTTCTTTTTTGGCTGATTTATTTATGAATCACCTTGAGACAACATATTATTTCAGACAACAACCCTTAAATCCTCCATTGGTGATTGGACGTGAAAAAAATAAATTTAACAGAACATGAAAATCGTACGTGCGGTCAAATGGGACATTTGGAACATTGTATTTTAAGTTGCCTTATACTTAATAATTTTAAAATAAGGTTTTTTTGAGAAGTAACAACAATAGTAGAAATGCCATTTAATTTAAACTATATATTGTCTTTAAGTAATTTACAAGTAAACACATTTCTGTATCAGTGGCGGCTCGAGGTGAAAAAGTAAGTAAAGTGTAAATGAAAAATTTTGTATATTAAGTCAACTATAACATCCTCATAAAATGGATGAGTTGCCCTAATCTCCTCCAAAAATTCCTTTTGAATTGAAATATTGCCTAGAGAAGTAAGTCCTTCTTGAGGTATTGTATTTCTTAAATAAGTTTTTACACGTTTGAGGTAAGAAAAACTTCTTTCCACTGAAGCACTTGTCGAAGGTATTATCAAAATAAAGGAAAACACTTTATATGCTTTGGTTTAAATATCTTTATTTTCATTAATTTTTTTCACTTGTTCTTGCAGCGATATATTTTAATTACTGTCAATGGCGAAGATAAGACCAAGCTCATTTTTAAATCGTTGGCTATATATATATATATATATATATATATATATATATATATATATATATATATATATATATATAAATATATATATATATTTATATATATATATATATATATATATATATATATATATATATATATATATATATATATATATATATATATATATATATATATATATATATATATATATATATATATATATATATATATATATATATATATATATATATATATATATATATATATATATATATATATATATATATATATATATATATATATATATATATATATATATATATATATATATATATATATATATATATATATATATATATATATATATATATATATATATATATATATATATATATATATATATATATATATATATATATATATATATATATATATATATATATATATATATATATATATATATATATATATATATATATATATATATATATATATATATATATATATATATATAGACAATGTTCATATAACCAGCGAATTTTGATTATTGTTTTAATTATCAAGATGATCGTTTGTTAGGGTTTGCTAGGTGAATTTATTTTAGAAAGCTTGAGACATAATCTAACGCTTTTAAAATCGGATTTTTATTTTTTAAAAATTAGTGAAGAAGATATTCCATCGGATAAAAACAATTGAGCGGAAGAAGCTAAAGTGGCCATAATTCCAGAAAAATTCAGATATCAGTATGAAATGGCGTAGACTCGGTTCCTTGAATATAAGCAGAAGAAGAAATGGTCTTTCAGAAAAATATTTACTTGTCTATTTTATAGAAAAATCAAAAAACAGAAAGCATCTACTCTTTAAAGTCAATATGCAATGTTGAAAAGTGCTCTATGAAATTGAATAATTTCTCTGTGAAACAGATGACCGTAAATATTTAATGTTTAAGGATTCTCTGATTATTGGCGTTTTTGATGCATGCAGCGGAGAATAGTTAACGTACGTGGTTACGAAAGATTAGAAGATAAACAGGAATTTATGAAAAATCGTATTCCAAATATAAGAACCAAACAGTGCCAGGGTACGGAATTCAACATCTCCCAAGGTAGTATAAAAAAGTTTCGAACAGGTTAAAATCAATAGAGACCGTGTGTTATATTTCACAATATATGTTAATTAAATTTAAGAATCGGTAAATTTCCTTTTTCCCTGGTAATGAATATTTTCTTTTATTAGAAATAGTCAAGTGGGGACCAATTTACTTCCACACATAATCAATTAGCAACACATATATACTAAGATTATTTTAACGTTTTGGATTCGAACTAATATTTTACCAGTTCTATCTATGTCATAATTAATTTTTGGGCATAATTTAAAATAAATTGAATAAGTAATTTTTACACTGATTTGTTTAGGTTCGCCAATTTTTGCGCCATGTTGAATTCGTATCAGTTTATCCTTATATTTATTTCTTTGCAAAATTTGAACTCAATTGAATAAGAGGATTTTGTACGTTGATGTTGTTTGGGCGCAATTTTACACATCACATTACTAAAGGTTAGCACAAAATTTGAAATCAATCTAATTAGTTGTTTTTCAGGCTGATTTTTTTGAACATTTTACTAGTCACCATTTTGTTTTGCTGCCTTGAATTCGTACCAAAATGTTACCAGTTCATTCCTATGTAACCCTATATTTTTGTGTACACTTTGAGTTTTTTAATAATAATTATTTAATACTTCACTTCACCAAAATGTTACGCTTTATGACCCTTAATTTGTGCCCAAAATTGGAAGTTAATGGAGTAATTAATTTTATAGCTATGCCGCAAACTGGGAGACACAGAAAACATGTTTATGTGACATCTATGGCTACCAAAATGCGAATATATGTGAAACCTTTTTTTACGGTTACAAACATTTTATTTGGACGAAATTTTATTTCGCCAACTTAAAATCGTACTACATTTGCAAATTATGAAATGAAATATTTTATTTTTATCTAATATTGCACCACTGCTTGTGACTATGTCCAGACAAAGCCGGATTATCTGAAAGCTAGGTCTGAGGCTAGCCACTCCCTCTGAATTGTTTAATTTTCAAAAAAATATTTTTTTTTATATAAGAAATTCAGTTGTGTTATTAAACCATAAAAAAAGTGCAGGGTAAAAAGCTATATAGTCAAATATTAGGCAAAAATAAGTTTATATGAAACTAAACACATTTCACAAAAATAAATTATTCTGCTTAAAATTGTAATTTCGAAAAAATAGCGTTTTTCTGCTTTTTTCCATATCTTTAATAATTAATAGTTAAAGTGATAAATTCGCAAGTAAATTTTGCATACAAAATGTCAAAGTCTCGCAACAACAAAAAAACGCATTGAAATATTTCATAAATGCGAAAATTAGGTATCCCTAACTGAGTAACTGTATGATTTGGCCTTTCTTTCTGTATCTAAACAGCCTTATGTGAACTAAATAAATATCGCAAGCTGCAGGTTCTTGTGCTTTTCCAGTGCACGTTATTCCGTTCGAACAAAGAGAAAGCAACATCACGGTAGTAGGGGACCCGAATGTAAGGAGTGAATCCCTACCTTGTGTTTAACAAAACCTCAAAGATAGTTTCTGTAGCTTCAAATTTAAAAATTAATAGCACAAAGTACAAGGCAAAAAGAACGACAATATACTAAAAATGCACGTTGCAAGTGAATTTTTACTTCCCTGGTAAATGGGAATTTGCCATCAGTCAAAGTCAAAGGCCTGAAATGGTGAAAAAATTATTACTAAAAAGCTACTTAGCCAATTTACCTGAAATATTGCTTCAAAATCAAGTACTTACGTCGAAATCAACTGGTACCTGTCTATAAAACGAGAACTTTGCCTTTTGCCTTCTTCTTGTCTCGACTGTGCCTGGCTATATTTATTTAGGATTCCTACCAATATTTTACCAATTTATACGTGAGGCACACTTGATTTTTGGGCACAATTTAAAATAAATTCAATAAGTAGTTTTTACGTGTTTGTTACATCATGTTGAATTTATACAAGTTTATCCCTATATCACATTTAATTTCTCTGCAATACTTAAAATCAGTTGAATAAGATTTTATTTACGTTGATTTTATAAAAATAGTATTTGGCCACCATTTTGTCCCGCCATCTTGAATTCGTATCACAACTTTTTCAATTTATCTCTATCTATCTATATTAAACTTGCAAAATTTAAACTCAAACTGAGTGAGTTTATCTCTATATTGAAAGTCAACTGAAAAAGAATTTTTTACGTTGATTTTTTATTTAGCCGCCGTTTTGTTTTGCTATCTTGAGTTCGTATCACAATATTACCAGTTTATCTCTATATCACACTTAATGCTTACACAACATTTTAAACTAATCTAATAAGTGGTTTTTCCAGCTCGTTTTTAATAATAATATAAATAAATAATTTCTTGGGCCGTCATTTTGTTTTGCTATCGTGGATTCATACCAAAATTTTACCAGTTCATCCCAATGTAACCCTTGATTTTGGTGCAAAATTTGAGGTAAATTGGATAATCCATTTTTTAGTAATAATAAACGCCATCTTGTTACGGCCTATTGGATTTTTATCAAAATAACTGACAGGCAGACGAGCCTACAGACGGACAGACTAGTGGTTTTTAAAGTGGCTCTATATCAATATCGTTAAATATTATTAAATAAAGTATCAGTAATACTTCGTTAAAGTTTTTTGATACTCGCATATCTTTTTTTGAAGACTACATTTTCTATATATCTAATATCCCTAGAAAAAAAAACAATGATCAGGATCAGGATAGATCTGGAACTTAAAATTATTTTGAGGTTTTCACGAACCACTAAAATTCACATAATACTATATTTTTAAGATGCAATTTTAATAACAATATTGCTGTTATATTGGGCAAACACAACGATATTTACTGTCAAGAATGTATGCCCATAAGTACGACAAAAAAAACCAAACTGCATTATCAAAACACGCACAACAAATAATCACACTTTCCATTTTGATCAAACAAAAATTTTAAAAACGGGATTACATAAAAAGAAAAGGAAAATTTACGAGTCGATAGAGGTAAAAAAAAATAGGCATGCCATAAATGACAAAAAAGATATAGATCTGTTAAATAAAGTGTACTACGACATAATATAACTAAGGTAAGCGCCACCCGTCCCTTCTATTCCAATGGTGGGTTATTTTGTTTAAAAATAATAAAAATTAAATCAGTGTGCGTGATATCGCCAAAGAACTATTTACAGAATATGCTGTTGTGGTCGTTTTCTTTGTTATATGTCGAGTAGTTCGTAAAATAAGTGAAATTTGTTCTTTTTAAAATTTTGCAATAATAATGAATTACTTACGTTTCAAGGTGAGTCAAAAGAAATAAGAGTTATATATATATATATATATATATATATATATATATATATATATATATATATATATATATATATATATATATATATATATATATATATATATATATATATATATATATATATATATATATATATATATATATATATATATATATATATATATATATATATATATATATATATATATATATATATATATATATATATATATATATATATATATATATATATATATATATATATATATATATATATATATATATATATATACAATGTGTTTTCATTCCGGATGTAAACTGGAGACAGTCTCTATTCGGACGCGAGAAAGAAAGCTTCAAAAGTGCCAAATGTAATTTTGGCGAAACATCAGCAAAACTGTTCTTTTCAGAACGACAATAGTGAACGGATGTACAGGGTGTCCAAATTTCGATGCTTTTACGGGTTATCTCGGCTATTTGAAAAGATAGAGACTTGCGGTTTTCGCAACACTATGCTCGATTTTTGTGGAACTAGAGATGCCGCAAACAAAAATTTCCCAGCACGCTTCGACACAGGGTGATTTTGAAAATACTGCATCTTCGGACACCCCTCGTAGCTCGCTTACCGTTTGAGATATCAAAAAGGTAAAAAAAACTGTATTACGCAGTTTTTTACGTAGAATCTAGTGGTGTAGTCAAATTTTTTTATCACTTACCATTTTTGACTTATTTAGCAATATTATGTTTTTTTTTTAAATGGGACACTGTGTATATTGGTTTACAGTTCGGTAGGGTTTTTTTTTTAGCTTTTCAAATATATAATTTGTGGTATTTATCTGTATCCGTTGGCCTAAAATTTACATTTTTAAATATGTTTTTCTAAAATATCGCAGACAATTCATATACAATTGTTTATTTATTTGTTTAATCATGGCCACTTTGATTTTTGTTTAAATTTCCTTAAAATGTAAAAATTGGGGTTGTTTTTTAAAATAAATAAAATATACTATCGAACTGTCAACCAATATACAGGGTGTCCCATTTAAAAAATATAATATTGATAAATAACTCAAAAATGGTAGGTGATAAAAAATCTGACTACGCTGCTGAATTCTACGTAAAAAACTGCGTAATAAGCAGTTTTTACCTTTTTGATATCTCAAACGGTAAGCCGAGGGGGGTCCCAAAATGCAGTATTTTCAAAATCACCCTGTATCTTAGACGAAACGAAGCGGGCTGGGAAATTTTTGTTTACGGTATTTTTAGTTTCACAAAAATCAAGCATTGTGTTGCGAAAACTGCAAGTCTCTATCTTTTCAAATAGCCCAGATAAACCGTATATATATATATATATATATATATATATATATATATATATATATATATATATATATATATATATATATATATATATATATATATATATATATATATATATATATATATATATATATATATATATATATATATATATATATATATATATATATATATATATATATATATATATATATATATATATATATATATATATATATATATATATAGCCTTTTAAAAATCGCTCTAGGGTGAAACCAAAAACCTTTTGTTTGTATAGTCAAGCTTTCGAGTATATTATCTTACTCTTTCTCAGGACAAACTCTAAGAAATACAAAAAGACTCACCGAAGTTGGATTTATAACCAAAGTAGGTAATACAACAAGAAAACATGGAGAAAATCACCAATTAATCTAAGTAATATTGTTATTAAAACTGCATCTTAATACAGTATTATTTGAAATTTATTGATTCGTGGAAGCACACATTTTATACGAAAACTAAAAAAAATCACGAGGAATTCGGCCAGGAAATGTCTTTATTTACGTTTTATTTTTATTTCACCGAGCTTTCGAAATATTTTTATTACTTCATCATCAAGTCCTTAAAATTTAAGCAACTTAATTTAGTTAATAATATTAATATAAATGTTTCTAAACTTACATATAATAAAAACGAAAAAGACTTGAAGATGGATTTTGTGAAAAAATTGTGGTTCAAATCAGATTTCCTTAGGGCGTAAATTTGCACGGCCGTTAATGAAGACAACCCGTCGCTTAACTACTAAACGGTACTATCATTTCTAATGAAACTTACAGTATATGTGTGAAAAGGAGCTATAATTTAAAATTATTTATAGGTATACTAAGTTATATATTTTTTAATAGAACACACTGTATTTTATTTCATATTTCCATTCTCCATTAAAAGTTTTACCAAATTATATATATATATATATATATATATATATATATATATATATATATATAATGACTGGCAGCAATAAACATTTTGAATCTAATCTTGTTTGATTAGTCGAATGAAGCATTTTCTACTTTATATGTATTACCATAATGCATCGTTTTACGACATGACTCATAACATTATTTTTATGCTATATTTCAGAGTTTTATATTTCTATACATAGTTAAAAATTATTCTTTAGCACACTGTTAATTAATCCTTGATGTCCGAAGCAAAAATAATGCAATAAATGTTAATATGAGCATAAAATTTGGCGGTGTTTCACTAATTTTCTGTAAAAAATATCATATCTACTATTAGCGATTCTTTCACTTCCCTCGTAAAAGGGAAGTATTGTAATCGTCGAGAAAAAATCACCTTTCCAGATTTTTTCTGATCTTTACGTTTCAGGCTCCCTATAGATTCCGAAAACATGTTTTCTCAATTCCGTCGGTATCTCTGTCGGTCTGTCAGTATCAGTGTAGGTAAAGAACTACTTACTATCCGAATTTAAATTGATTTGAAACTAAAGTGTTACGTTAAAACGTTAAAAATCCTATTCACTTGATGTTTACAGAAAAATTAAATGTCATATAGGGATAAACTTCAAGATTCAAGATGACGCACAGTAGACGATTTGACCCAATTAGCGGGAAAATATTCAAAATATCAAATACCTTCAAACAATGTAACGCCACTGCTATTGCACAGCCAACTTGTCTTCTCACTTAATCAAGCACGCGCATTTGTTTTCTCATATAAAAGAACTCGATTACGCAAGTTCAAAATATGTTGATTGTTTTAACGAGTTTCTGGAACGAATAGTGCATGACACCATCCGTCTACTAAGAGGTGATTTGTGTTATTGTGAAAGAAATTAATGGTTATACTAATACTGGATATGGAAGACCTAGGTATGTACTTAAAATATAGAGCACATTTTTAAATTATTCTGTTCTAGTAAATGTATTATAAAGCATTGAAAATGGTGTATTTTTTAAATGATCTGATAGCAAGAATATTTTCGTTGGAGAATATATGTCATAAAAGTTCAACATAGCGCAATTATTTATATGCGACAATATAAAACCGTTTATATATTTTATGGTTTTAAAGTAAAATTTTGCCGAAAGTTGCCTAGCTTAAAAAAATGTTTTTTTTTCAGCGGGCTCCACCTCAACTGTACCACGTAAAGTTCTTATTGAAGCGCTGCGTAATAAAGGTCCTTTGCGTTTTCAGTCGCCAGAAAGCAGAACCATAGTTATTAATAAATTAAAGACAAATTATATTTAGTGAATTGCGACAAAAATACCGAAAAATTATTAAAGTGTACGGCAATAAACTTTCTTGGGGAGTTAAAAAAGAGGTGGATAAAGTGTCATCGAACTTACGATGTGTTATTAAAAAATTGTACTACGTGGGTTAATGGATGCATAAATGTTTTATTAAATGATACGAAAAAATCCTTAGTTGGTAGGCCTACCAAGTCTTTTAATGAAAGTGGAAAAAAGACTCAACAAAAAAAAATTAAAGATCTGATTGATAGTCGCAGCCCAGAAGAGTTAGCATTTGCTGCAAAAACCAGCCTAAATATCTGCGGCGAAAGGGATGCGGCGCAAGTTGTTGAACAAGCAGTACTTACTTCTCCAAAACGAGCTTCAAAGTTTAAAAAAGCGTATGCTAGTTTCGGGACAAAAATAGAAACATTTTCTGCAGAAGAAGCTTTGGCTCTTTCTATAGATGTAGGACTATCGAAAAACGGATATCAGACTCTAAGAAATCGTTTGAGGGAAAAAGGTATATGTGTTCTACCTTGCTATGATCTACTTCTAGACGCTAAAAAGAAGTGTTTACCTTCGGACGATTCAACATCGTTTACAGAGAAGTCTGCGGAAATAAAACTGCAAACTTTGTTAGATTCTACTACCACAAGATTGGCACAAGTACAACAAGAGGCTTTTCTACAGTTGGCAGATAAAAATGTTTCAAACTTAGTGTTTATACATAAGTGGGGTTTCGACGGAAGTTCCGGTCAACAACAATACAAACAAAAATTCTGCGACCAAACGGTTTCTGACCAAAACTTGTTTCTAACTTCAATTGTACCTATTCAACTTTCAGGCCAGGTACACATTGACAAAACTATCTTATGGCATAATCCACGTGTTTCCTCTACTCGATATTGCCGTCCGATCCGTTTTGAATACATAAAAGAAACTAAAGAAGTCACCAAAGCAGAAATTTGCCGCATGGAGGCTGAAATTAAGGCACTTCAACCTACAAAAGTATCTCTGGACAATCACACTTTTCACGTTACACACAACCTTGTAATGACAATGATTGATGGAAAGATTTGTAACTCCCTGACAGATACTTCTTCACAGGTATGTCACATATGTGGAGCCTCCCCAAAAAATATGAATGATCTCGAAGCAGTCAAAAAGTTCAAACCAAAACCAGAGTTTTACAATTTTGGTCTCTCAATTTTACATGCTTATATACGATTTTTCGAGTGCCTTTTGCATATAGCTTACCGTTTAGATGTACAAAAATGGCAAGTTCGGGATAAAGAAGGAAAACTGCAAGTGGCTGCAAGGAAGAAAATGATCATTGAAAAATTCAGACAAGAAACAGGTCTTATCGTAGATCAACCTAAGCAGGGCAGTG
This sequence comes from Kuschelorhynchus macadamiae, assembly GCA_030620095.1. Taxonomy (NCBI): domain Eukaryota; kingdom Metazoa; phylum Arthropoda; class Insecta; order Coleoptera; family Curculionidae; genus Kuschelorhynchus; species Kuschelorhynchus macadamiae. The sequence goes on from JAUTXW010000690.1 coordinate 149,512, forward strand.
GATCAAGTAATGATGGTAATACGGCAAGACGCTTCTTTGCAAATTACCAGAAAACAGCAGAAATTACAGGTGTAAATAAAGAACTTATATGTCGTTTTGGGAACATTCTTCAAGCATTATCGAGTGGATTTAAGATAAAAAAAGAAACATTCAAAAGGTATTCTATGGATACCGCGAAACTTTATATAGATCTTTACAACTGGTATAAAATGCCTGCCAGTGAGCATAAAATTCTTATTCATGGGGCTGATGTAATAGACCATTTAATTTTGCCAATTGGACACTTATCGGAAGAGGCGCAAGAAGCTCGCAATAAAGACTACCGCAATATACGTGAGCACCATACAAGAAAATCTTCTCGGAGAAATACAAATATAGATATATTCAACTACATGTGGGTTTCTTCAGATCCAATAATATCGTTTTTAAGACCCTTGCCTTACAAGACGAATAAAGGAGCAATGTCAGAAGAAGTGCTGTCTCTGCTGAAATGTGAAGTGGACATAGAATAAATAACGTAAATAGTGACTTTAAAAAGTAAGTGAAAGACAATTAGCACTATTGTACTAGGCAGTGTAATAATGAAAACAATTTCAAAATAAGAAATAGGTGAAAGACATTCGTAAATTAATAAATAGCTAAAAATGGAAACCGTTTATTTGAGAAAACAACGTATGTCTATTTCTGAAAAAATTTAATTTTTATAACATTTTAGTAAGCAAATTACTTTCTTCAAACCTCCAGCACATTTTACTGTGCAAAAATTCCTGTTGTCTACATAAAATTTAAGCAAGAAATACTGATAATTTTAGAAAAATCACCAATTTGTTAAAAATGTGTTGTAAAAATATTAAGCTTTATTTTTGGACATCCGTTGTTTTTCAAATAAATGCTTCAATTAGGTTAGGTTAGGATAACTTAGATTAGGTTACGTTACGATAGATTAGGTTAGGTTAGTTCACGTTATATTAGGTTAAATTACGTTAGGTTGTGTTATTTTTCAGATAAATGTTTCAATTAGGTTAGTCTGTATAACAACTACTGGCGACAGCTAAACCAAGCCTAAAGGTAGGTGTTTGATCTTTCTTTTATTTTTCCTAGTGCGTCTAGTTAAGTATGTTCTAAGACATTCTGAAAATACTTTGATTTCCATCAAAATAATAAATTCTCGCTAAATTGGTCAAATCGTCCACTGTGTGACGTAACAAAAAGAATAGTCAAAAAATGTAAAAACTACTTATTAAGTTTTAATTGCGCATTAATAAAAATGTTTTATTATTTTGTATCCCCCAGCAATTATAACCCTACTTTCTAATGAAATAAATAAAACTTTTCTTGTTAATATTCTTTAAAACTTTATTTTCCACCTTCTACCTCTTTAATACATAATATTGTCATGGAATTACAGCTTATAACACCACAAAATAATAAGAATTAACTCTAGAACTATAGTTGTTTATTTAATATTTGCAATTAATAAACTTATACAAAGCAAGTTTATAATTTATTCGTACAAATGTTCCCCTATAAAAATACATTTAATTAGCTTAAGGAAACGTTTGACAATTAATTTGCAAAAAACTATACTATACCATTTTTACACATCATATATCCATGGTAACTAAATGGTAGTTGGTCGCGTGGACTCGGTAGTATTTCAAGTTTTTTATTCAATGGTATAAAAAAGGATCTAGAACCCATCCTAGAATCCATATACTTTTAAACAGGAAATGTAACATTGGTTTTTACATATAAACCGATTTTAATACATTTTTCCAAAAGATGTAGAATATTGAGCCATTACGTTTCTTTCTGATACTACTTTATGGAATAAAAATAAGCTTCTAGTTTATTCTTTTAAGTATAATTTATTTTCAACATACGGTTTTTACATCTAACTGTATGGATAAAAAAGACCTAGATGATTTAGAGATTATCCAAGTTGTGGCTGGACTCTAACAATTAGTTCTCTTACGTTGACGTGATCGGGAGTCGCCAAAATATAGAAAGCTGAGTCCGCTACATCTTCTGCAGTTAATCCAGGTCTATTTTGACCTACAATTTTTGGTGCGGCCTCACCAAACGCAATACGTGCAAAGTCAGTTTTTACGTATCCCGGACTAAGACTTGTTATTTTAATAGGTAACTTTTCTCTATTGATTTCCAACCTTACTGTTTCGGTCAGTGCTGTAAGCGCAAATTTACTAGCAGGATAAAGATTTAATTTTGGCAAAGCAAGAACAGTATGACCAAAAACTGCGTTGATATTAATAATATGCCCTTTTATATCATGAGCTTTCATGCTCTTAATTGCCTCTCTTGTAGTGATCGCCACCGCTAATACGTTAATGTCTAAAACCGGTTTCCACTTTTCTATATCTCCATCAATTATTGTGTCACCATTTAAAATACCAGCATTGTTCACTAATATTGTAATAGGGCCCAATTTTTCAGAAATTCTTTTAAAAGTTGAAAGTATCTCTTCTTGCTGTGTAAGATCACATTGGAAAGCATGTAATCTACCTTTTTCCCCGCTTAGTTTCTTGGAGTGTTCAACTATAAGGTCCACTCGCCGTGCAATTCCAGCCACTATAACACCGTATTTGACCAATCCTTCTGCTATAGCTTTGCCAATACCAGCAGATGCACCAGTAACCACCGCAACTTTACCCGCAAAACGGTCTAAGGACAGCGAGTAAGACATAATTTTAAACTATGCTGTTAATGTTGTTTGTGTAATGTCTTGATATTAATTACTAAATGACTAAAAATACTTTTTATATATCGGCTGAGCGTGACGGTGTAACTGATCTGATACGTGTATGATAATAACTGAATTCCAATCAAGGTTCAAGGTTCTCTAATCCCTATGCTGAAATTCAGTAACGGCTCGTGATATTTTTAAATAGGCAGCCGAAATATATAGGGTGGCCCATTTATCTTCGGACACTACCTTATCACAGAAAGTATACGAGATGGAGCGAAAAGTTGAATACAAAACGTAATTAGGATAATTTGAGTGTTTAATTTATTTTATTTTCATATATAGAGGGTACGTCGTATTTTGTGGGTAGCTACCAACTTCCTTATTTTAAATGAGACGCCTTATATATTTATAAAGATTGAAATTGCACTATACGACCGAAAAATAATTACAGGGTGGCCCGTTTATCTTGGGACACTACCTTATCTCAGGATGATAGCGGCGTATCAACTTTCCTATTTTAAAGAGAACACCCCGTATATTAATACGGATTTAAATAGCGCTATTCATAGAGCTTTTACCTATATATAATTTGATATATATTTTGATGTGTTGCAACGTTTCGGATTTATTGACATTTATCTTCATTATTTAGTACATTTTTAGATCAGTATATAGAAGGTATTTTGGTACCTTTTGAAACTCTGCCTGAACCATAAAAAAGTAAAATGTATGTTTTATTTACTGCCTAGTACCTAACTCTAGAAATAGAGATGACACAGAGTGACCAAATTTCGCGTGCAATTATTTTTCTCAACATTTTCAAATGCAATCCTCTGTATATTATATTAGATATATATAGAGAACTAAACGATGAGTTTCACAAAATGTTTAATAATAGGGGCTTGCGAGGCACCGTTTCTGACTTATAGAAAATTATCTTTAGTAAATACTTTGTTACAAAAACTACAAACGGAATTTCTCAACATTGCTAATGAAATATTATCTGTAGTATTAAAATTTTAGAATAATTTATACATAAATAAATTAACAATCAATATTATTATTGCAACAAGAGTTTTATATACAAATGGTATATAAAGTTTCCGAATACATAACGGTATTCTTAACATATTCAGTTTAATAACGTTCAAGTTTCTCCGCTGTTGATATTAGATATTTAAGTGTACCCCACAGAAAGAAATCTAGGGGGTAAAGTCGGAGCTCTTCGAGGCCAGGCTTACTTACTATTTTCCCCAAACCATTATTTATAATGTGCACTCAAAAATTTGGTTGTTCCTTGATTTCCTGCTGCCAAATTAAATTTGCTCGTTCTGTTGGAGGCACTTTGTTTTTCACAAGGCGTCCGATGATATTTAGAAGCTCTAAGTAACCCTGAGAATTTTTCATGCTCATAAAAAAATTCTGGACATATAAATGCCCAACAAAACCTTCACTGAAGTTCTTCCTGAACTTGTGGCTTTCATAACGTTCTTTTTTTTCTTACTGCTCTAATAATGTCTTCCATAGGCTATTTTGTAATGTTGGCTTTATTTGGTTAATCCAATATTTTAATAAATTATTCTATTTATTTTTAGATAGGACGATATAGAACTAAAAAGCCAGCTATTATTCAAACCAATTCAAAAATAACATACATTAAATTGTGGAAACTGGATAAACTTTGCATCAATTGGAGACTTTATTTTTATTTATCATTTTTTTTTCATTATTTCATCAAATTCATTTTCATTTATTTCATCAAATTCGCGTAAGAATATGAATTGCATGAAAACTTGTACTATATTTGAATTACCAAAACATGAATTTACTTTAAAATTAGAAACACTTTTTCTCAGCTGACGGCTGTGTAAGTTGTAAGAAACAATTCCCTGATCCCAGTGTCAGTATTAACGACTACAAACCAGCTTCTTCCATTCCGACTGTCCCTATTCAAGCGACCGGCAGTGTCTCTGATACCCATTCATCAGCGGGTACCGGTGTTTCCACTTCCTACCAACCCACCCTCTCAATAAACAAACTACCAGGGCCCACTGGTAGCATTTACTCAAGCATTCCGTTGTCCGGACAGCCAGGGCCGTCTGGCACCGTTTACGTTACTTGATTTGAAATTGGACATGTTTCTCGAACTTTAATTGCTACCATGCCCGGACCTTCTACCTACTTTGTTATTATATAATTAATAATTATGTAATCTATGTAATAATTATTTTATTACAAGGGTATCATAAGGTTCATGGGTATAAGAGACATTCCTGTTTACTTCACTTATGGGTTAGAGTATCTCTCTGTTTCTAAGACATCGTCTCTTATAATCGAGCTTCTGTCAGTTTTCTGAGCTGTTTTTAGAGATAAGAGTATACGCTGCTCTATTTATAATCAGCAATTACACTTTTGTTATAGTGGGTATTCCATCTTAAATAACAATATCGTTGCTACTTTTTTTACTTTCCAATTTAAAAGAGTTTATTTTTTTTAGGAAAGCCTGGAGGTTGAGAAAAAACCATAATACTTTCGTATATAATACGAATCTAAGAGTTAGATTAGGTAAGGTTAGATTAGATTAGGTTGTAGAGTTATATTTCCCTTTTTTAAATATAACCAGACACCCCCTACTTTCTTCACTACATGCGTTCTGAAAGAACGATTTTGTTTACATTTCGCAAAAATCGCATTTCGTAGTTTCGTAGCTCTCTCTTCCGAGCTTCATATTGCCGGTTTTTATTGTAAGTTTTAGTATACCACATGTAACATTAACAACTTTTAATATCTTAAACTTGTAATGTGATTACATTCGTCGCATGTCATTAAGAATAACGTAAGAAATTAAATTAAAATGATGAGGTCAGGAATTTTTTTCAAGCGTAACAATAAATCTTAAAGTAATCATGTATCCCAAACTGTATATAATCATGTACTTTTGGATCTAGTTGCTGCAGCTGCAGCCAGCGCATCAGCTGGATCTGGATCATCTCATCCTGTAGTTGCTCCGGCTCCAGGTCCTGGATTACCTGGAACAAGCTACTTTAGCCCCAAGTCTGCAGCTGGTAAGATCAATGTTATTAATATGTTAACATAGTGGTGGTCACTGCACAAGAGCACAATAAGTGAACTTTAAACTTATCAAAATACAAGAGTTTTAACCACACTACACCACAGCTGGTTACGTTTTGGACGCGTGTTTCGCTAACCAAGTTAGCATCATCAGCAGATGATATAAACTGTTTTTAGTTTATAACATTTGCTTATGATGCTAACTTGGTTAGCGAAACGCGTGTCCAGAACGTAACAAGTTGTGGTGTAGTGTGGTTAGAACTCTTGTATTTTGATCTATTTTCCACCACAGGTTCCAGTGTTAGGACTTTAAACTTATCACTGAAGCCAATGCACGACACGGGGTTGTAGGCCCCAAGTTGATCCAAAGGACTACATATATGCTGAAACCCTTTTTGGAATCTATTCAGTATAATCCTTCCAGATCAGTCGGAAGTCTAATATGTCCCCAGTTTTTTCACTGTTATTAATTTATCTAAAAATATAAAGTCACGGTAGTTTTGACAGCAATACATGCGTTGTAAGGGGTCTGTGAGCAATATATCTACAAAAGTAATTTTGTTAAAACTGTTGGTTATAAAAAGATGTATGGAAAACGAAATTATATCTTTGTTCACGTCTTTGTAATGCAGGTAGCGGTGCAACCTTAAGTTCATATGAGACAACAGGGTTGGTTACACATCCAGTGGTTGTTCCTGTCTGTAATTTTTCGTCTGGCTCTCCAAACAAATTTAACTCTGGCGTTGGTCAATACGGCAGTCAATCTGCCGCCCAAGCTGGTGCCAATGCAAATGCTGGAGCCCAAGTAATTTCAGGAGGTAAGTTAGTATATACAGTACTAAATATAAGTGTAATCCTAATAAAAAAAATCGACTGTGAGGGTAATATAGAATTATGTTTATCTTTTACTCTATAAAACGAAATGTATTTACTAATTTTATACAATTTAGGAGGAGGATCATCTGGATCATACAATGGATCAGGCTCAGTTAGCCATATTCCTTCTCCTTATCCAGTTGTAGGTCCTGTCTGCTGGATGATATTTTATATATTTAATTTTAGGTAACTCTGGCGGCTTTTGCTTATTAACTCCACTCATTAAATGCAGTTATTTACAACAAACATAAATCAAATAACCTTATTTGAATTATAACTTAAAGACATAATTCTAATTCGAATTATAAAAAGAGGAAAGGAAAAACCTTATTTGGTTGCATTGACTTTTTGAATTTACGGACTTCTGAAATACCCTAAATGTATTAATAAAAGGCTATCCAACAATCACTTTATTGCTGATATATAGGACCATTAAAAAAGATATATATCCGAATTACAGTCACACATTCTGACAGATGTGAGCCGAAAGCGACTTCTGAACACATTTTCTGGGATTCTCTGTGGAGAATTATATCGAAATATATCCAGATCGATCAGGTGCAGTAAATCTACACATTCCAGGCCTGTCATTCATCGTGGAAAACACATGTATCCTCAGTTTGGTAATTTGTTTGATCGTCTAGAGGAAATAATAAACATGATGATAACTAAAACATACTAGCGTAGGAGTACAAAAGAGCAAAAGCGCGAGCACAATGGGAAAAATAGCACAAAATAAGCGTAGCAGTTTCACTATTTATTTATTAACTTACTAAAAACAGAAGCACATATTGTTCAATTCCCTTCTACAAATAAGCACTGAATGGTGAGTCCTCGGCATCACCATGCCCCACCCACCTACAATGTGAACGTCTCGTTCTGAAGTTGATGCTGTCCGATTTCGACCAGGTCAGTGTGACCTTTTTAGGATAGCACACAAAGCGTAATAGTAGCACAAGGGATGCCCTACTGGTGGGGCAACGAAATAGGAACGACAAGAGAAGAATGTATAGTCAAAAGAAGGAAATTAACCAGGATGACAGTAGACATAAATATTACCGAAGAGGCCAAAGAAGCAGCAATAGCAGAATACAAAAGAGCCAAGAATATACTTAAAAAGTAAATCAATGAAGCAAAAAATAAACACTGAGAAAAAATATGCAAAGAATTGGACAAGGACTTATTCGAGCAAGGCTGTAAAATAGCGCTGAAAAAATGCAAAGCTGTTACCCCATGCGAACTGGACGTAGGCACAAAAAAAGACGCAGTAAAGGAATTATTCCCGACAAGGCCAAGAAGTCAAAGGCTACCAGGACATGTGGAATTTTTTACACAAGAAGAATTAAAAGATGCCTTTAAGACACTTGATTGGCAAGGCACCAAGCCATGATGGAATCCTACCTGAAGCTATAAATCTTCAAAATCAAAATAAATTGGCAAGATCGCACCAAACTGGCTACTGGACACCCTCAACGTACTAATCAGCAAGCAGACCATTCCAGAATCCTGTAAGAAAGCTAAATTGGTATTAATACCAATTTTGCCTGCAAAAAAACGGACGGACGCGACCAAGTTTAGATCTATCTGCCTTCTTCCCACCATAAGTAAGGTGTATGAGAAGATGATCAAGAAAAGGCTGGAATATTTTGAAAATAAAGAGGGAATATCAGAAAACCAGTGTGGATTCACTAGTGGAAAATTTACCTTGCATGCGGTGGAAAGAGTTATGCAGCGCATAAGAGAACATAAAAAGAAAAAATAGACCGCCTTAATAACGCTAGATGTTCAGAACGCCTTTAACAGCGCAGGATGGGGAGATATCATGAAAGACCTACAAAAAAGGGAAGTATCGCCATATCTTTGCAACATTGTAAATAATTATTTCGAAGACAGGTCACTAGAAATAGAAAAAGGGGAAGACTATCAAATTACCCCTGGAGTACCACAGTAATATTTAACAGGAAAATAGAAGCAGTAGTATTTAGGAGCAAGATAGGAAGAAAAGAAATTAAATTTAGTGAAGCCCAAATTGAACCAAGAGGATACCTAAAGTATCTAGGAATAACAATAGATGACAGAGGGACTTTTAACAAGCGCATCAAAGAAACTGTCAATAAAGCAGACACCAAGCTAGCGGCTATGTCAAGAATCATAACAAACACAAGAGGTCCGGGAAGTAGGAAGAGGAGGTTTTGACAGTACTCAACAAAAGAAAATATAGGGATCTTTTGGATCTCGACCGAAGATAAGCCTTATTAAGGGTTACTAGCGGGTATAGAACCATCTCAGCACGTGCAGCTCAAGTGGTGGTAGGAATACTCCCTATACATATTCTAATTGAAGAAAGGACAAGACTGTACAACAGAGAAGATGGAAATACACAACAAGCAAAAGAGAGGAGAGAGAGAGAGAGAGAAGCAAGCTTGGAAAGGTGGCAGGAGAGATGGTCGAACACTACAGAAGTAGCCCAGTGGACCAAAACACTCATCACGGACGTAAAAGCATAGACCAAATGTAAGCACAGACAAACTGACTATTATCTAACACAAGTCCTCACAGCGCAAGGGTCCTTTAAAACCTATACTTCTCGACTGGGAAAAGGAGATGAAATGTGCATCTACTGCAATAGTATAAGGGACACGGCATTACAAACAGTATTTGAATGCGGGAGATGGGAGAATGAAATATTAACAGTAAACATGGAATTGGGAGAAACATTAGACCAAAAAAACATGATCAATATAATGACAGGAAACAAGGATAAATGGTGGACTGTTAAAACTTTCATGAAGCAAATAATGAAGAGAAAAGAAGAGTAAGAAATAGAGAATTAAAATGGAGACAAGTCAATCGATGAGACAATCGAACCCCTAATCACCCCGGGTAGATGGAGAAGGTAGGCAAAAACAGAGAGAAGAAGAAAAGACAATCTTGTGTACCGATAATATGCCAGGCCGGCGGTACCAGTACACATGGGCGGTTCGGGAGGGCCACTTGTTCTGTGCGTACACAAACTACGCCCCCCACCAAAAAAAAAAGATCAGTGTAATTTAACTTTAGATTTTAAGCGTTAATAGATCTTTAGCTACTAAGAATAGATTTTTTGAAATACCTTATTTGAGGTAATTATTACGTTTTACTAATTAAAAATGTTATCGATAAATTCTAGGACCTGGTCAGTTGCCCATTAAAACTGACAAGTTATTTGTTTGGAACCCAAGGAGCTTTCGGTGGATCAGCTGGTTTTACAAAAGGAGTTAAAGAAAAAAACGAAAAACCGTTCGGATAATGCACAAACACAAGGAACTTTTCGTGGATCAACGGCTTTTACAAAAGGAGTTACAGAAAAAAACGATAAACCTTTCGGAACTCAAGGCCTTCGGAGGATCAGCTGCATTTTCCAAAAAGCTCGGGTAGTGTACAAAGATCAGGTCAATATATACTCATTTTTTATTTACATACGAATTAGGGCTTAATGTTACTGACTTTTAAGTTAACCTAATCTTAGTGTTTTGCTATTTTGTTACTTCTACGCTTTCAAAACAGTGCTAATAATACTTAGGAAGTTTTTCTCTTAAAAATCTGTTCTATAGGCAAGGGCATGTGATGAAGTCACTGATTCTTTGGTAAAGCCAATTACTACAGAGCGTTTTTTTCACCAAGTAAAACTTATCTTTAGACATTTTTTAGGTAGCCCGAATACGGTGGTTATGAACAACTTATGTTAAAATGCAACACAATGGCAAACATTTAAAACTTGGATAAAATTGAAAATTATTGATTGAATTTTTTTTAAATTTTATTCCAAGGCAATATGAAAAACGTTGTAACGAATATACATGGTAAATCAAAATAAAAAACCTGTTTTTCAGGTTTATTTAATTTTATGTCTGTAAATGCCATTTGTCAAGTGAACTAGGTCAAGGGTTAGTTACATGCTAGCTTAACCAGTAAAATCGCCCAAATATTATTTGATATAATAATAAAAATCTAAAAAAACAAATTTATGATATATCTTGTGTATCTATTACGATATTTGTGCTGTAGTGATAAGCAGTTTTAAAATAAAACAAAAAGCATATACTCAAATTCGTAATATCCGAACTGATCCGATTTTAAAATTTTGCAACGAACTTTAATATTTACTATATTGTTGAGTTGTCATGTCTAAAAGATAAGATTTAGGTATAGTGCGGTTTAAAAAATTACCTATAAATATAAAAAGCAGGGCTAAATAATATTGTATTATTCATTGTGGGATAGTGAAATGTTATAGTTCTACGAATAATTGAAATTTACTTCCATATACTTATTTAAGGATCATTTTCATTATCAGCATTCTCTAAAAGCTCGGCCAGCGCTCAAAGCTCATGTTAGTAAAGTCGACTTACATAATTACTAATTCTTTAGTTTAGCATTTCAAGATTATCTAATTTTGCTTATTTTTGTGTCTAATTAATTACTGTTACATTTTATCTATTATGTTCCACTATCGGAGTTGATTATATCTAAAAAACATTAATTACTGCTATTTAGTTGCCGCTTATAATATTTAAAATACAACATATTTTCTCAATATATGTAATTATTCTCGTTATAGCCTATTTCAAAAAGACAGAGATTGTAACCTTAGAGTAAGAATTAAAGTAGAGATCACAACTCATTCATAAATCACGTTAGGGGTATGCGCCAACATGGTTCCCCTATTTTTCACATTCTATCGACCAATGTTTACGATAAAACAAGAAGTGGGGATGACCCATGCCCAAACCGTGGGCATTTGTTGATGAATGCCAGTGACGGCCTGTGTTTTTACTTCCCGCATAAGGAAATATCATTAATCGTGAATAAAATTATCGTTCCGGGTTTTTACAGAACCTCATGTTTTTCTATTACTGTCGGTCTGTTCCGGTATAGCTTAAAAATCTACTTACTCGATTAACTTCATCACTCGCTACTATCATTTTGTAATTGTGACATTTAGAAAAATTATTTGTTCAGTTGTTGAAAATGTCATCTTAAACCTGTAACTGTCAAGTTAGACCTTGTCTAAAGTTAAACCTCTTTAGTGATTACGGGTGTTAGAGTTTTAAACTAAAATCAATGCTTTTAACGCGCTTTTATTGTCTGGTTCAAATCTTGTAATACATTTTTCAGCACCTCCATTACCGATTATTTTCAGATTTGGCATGCATACACTTTCGGATATAAAAAATCTGATTTTTTTTAGTCAACGTTTAGAAATCCAAAATGGCGGTGCCAATACGACCGACGAATTTTGTTACTTGTGTAGCCAAAACTGAAAATCAGAGCCTAGGAAAATTTAAAAGTATCAGCATTTAAAAATTCAAAATAGCGGTGTCAAAATGACAATGTCAACAGGTCGGACGGATGATTTTAACATTTGTGGGGATTATTTAAGGATGCACAACAAAAATCAAAATGGTGGCGCCAATATAGCTAACGAATTTTGTCGTTTATACAGATTCGGCTGAAATATCAATATCTAGAAGTATTTAAGAATAAAAGTTATGAAATTTTAGTCAATATTTGAGAATTAAAAATGGCGGTACCACCATAGCAGACTAGTTTTAAAATTTTTACAGAAAATTCGGCATTGAGGCTGATCTAAGACTGCCCATCATGAATTTTTGTCAACATTTTAAAAATTCAAGATTGTAATGCCAACATGGCGGCGGAATTTTAACATTTGTGTAGATTTGGATGAAAGAAAGTAGGAATCTGGGGGTATTTGAAAATACATATCATACATTTTTAGTAAATATTTAAAAAATTAAAGTAGGAATGCCTAGAATGCGCGCGAATTTTTTGTTATTTATACAGATTTGATTAAAAATCTATATTAAGTGAACAATTCGTACATTTTTAGTAATAAATATTTAAAATGAGGATGTCATCAATCAATCAATCAATCCGATAAGTACATTTTTCAGATATTTTTAAACATTTAATTAGGCCACCGATTTGTTCTCCCATTTTGAATTTGTCTCAATATTTTTACCAGTTCATCCCTACATAAAATTTGATTTTTAAGCAAGATTTGAACATAATCCATGTAGTAGTTTTCTGCATTGACACACAATATTTTATTAGGCCGCCATTTTGGATTTGTAATAAAACTTATCAGTTGATGGATTTGTAGTAAAACTTATCAGTTGATGGTCATGTCAAAACTAATTTTTCTGCAAAATTTGTATAAAATGGATAAGCAGTTTCTTAATAATATTTTTTTAACATTTCAATAAACCGCCATTTTGTTCAGCTATATTTTAAATATATTGAATTAAATTTTTTCCTTCTTAAGTTTCAGATCAGTTTTTCGTGTTAAGTTAAAAGTGACTAATTTTTTTGAATACAACTGAATATAGGAGTATACTTTTTTACTAATTTTTAACCTAGCGCCAATACAATTATAACAATATTACTGACTTAATGTAAATTGTACTTTTTCTCAAAAAAAACTTTTTAAAACCTTTTTTATTTTTAGATTTTTTATGTATCTTTTTTTTATTTATTATAAAGTATGAGAATGGAAGCATTATGCCTTTGAAATAGTCGAAACTAGGTCTATATACATGATTTACCGCTTTCTACACTTTTATTACCATATTTTAATTTTGAACAAATATTTTTTATTTTTTTAAATAAATTAGTTGGCAACAAGATATTTGTACTACTAATTCTTGTGATAAATTATTATTTATAATGGTGCTTTTGAATGTGAGTATGTGTTTATTAGTGATGCTTTGTGCCAGATTGTGCTGCAAAAATTAACTTTTCTGTTAAAAATCAGTAAATGTACTCTATAGTAATACTATGTATGTAATTCTAGATACACATTCTATATCAGGAAATGAAAATGGACAAGCAACTGGAGATGTTACAATCCAAAAAGTTGATGGTACCTTAATTTCACCAGTAGATTATAATGCAGATAAACCAGTATGCTATACAGACGTTTGTGGAATCAGCTCATTATCAAGCGCATCTAATTTATCTGGGGGATCAGCTTCTGGAAGTAGTTATTCCAATGGACAAAGTGTTTACAAAGAAACTGATTCTCCAGTACAACTTAAATGTTCAGGGGCGTACTGTGGTAATACTGCGGTATATACGGTTACCGAAAAACCGCCTAAATCAGGATATTTCTATTTTGGTTCAGGACCTGACAGTAGTTCTGCCAATACCGAAGATTACGGTACGGGATAAATTTTAGTTAAGCAGTGGGAAAACACGTACGATATTACTGATACAGGTTCACATAATATCGTAAGTTCCTACTCTGGATCTCAAACGGGAGGATATTCTGGAAGCTCACAATTTGGATCATCGCCATGTAGTATTGTGGTAGTCAGGGATTTTCTGTAGGTGGATCTTCTAGAGTACCAAACCCCGGAGGATTTTTAGACAAGCTATTTGGAAGTGGAGGGCTCTCAAGTACGAGATTCAATAGGTTTAGCTATGGTGGATATGGTGGAAGTGAGGCGTATTCCAGTGCTGGGTCATATGCTGGTGCCAGTTGTAGGTGGGTTAATATGGTGTGATATTTCTCATATGTTGTTAAATTTTTAGATCGATGATCAATATCACAATATCGGTTAATCAATATAAAAGTTCATTTGGCCTTTCATTAATTCAAATATGCTAGAATGTTTAGAAGAGAAATTAAGTTCTTTAATATTTATATTTTCATTCAAAACCGGTCTCTAAGCTAACCCTTTCATATGGGGTCCAAGTACAATCGGTTCCCAGACTATTCGAGGTACTGATTTAAAACTGTATACCTACCTGAATAGAGTTTAAGGAAATGCAACACAAAAATGAACTACAAATTCTAATTACTTGGGTTCGTAGCCACTGATGCCCTAATAAACATGAAATTGAAGTTAATATTATTTTTTTCCGAAGCTATAAACTCCATGGGCTAATGCAGAAAAAACCAAATTACTTATATCTTCGATTCGACATAAAACAGCAGCTCCAAAGTATTCTGTCGACTCTTCTGTAAAGGATCTGTAGAAAACCTTGGAAATAAGGAAATTCAATACTGGATTGGGCTTGCAAAGAGGTTTGTGCTTTGTGCGAAAGCGATCTATGACAATTGCTTGTGTAAAATGCACTTTTGCACATTTTAAATCATCTTTTAGCCTTCTAAAGGAAGATATTAAGGACAATATATAACTCTACATCATCTATAAACTTAAAATCTTTATCATCCTAATTATGCAATTGGTATACCCGCTTTAAATAGAAGCGTAGTTGGTTATTTGAACTTAGCCTTCTTAGATATAACATGTAGATCCATCCTGACGGAGGTATATTCAACATAAATTTATGAAAAATGAAAACCTGAACGATTTAAACTTAAACAGGAAAACAGTGTTCCATACATACTACATCATTATAACTTTTGTGTCCATTTTAAAACGCATACTTACATTAGATCCGAATAGAGAGGCAAAGTGGCCACTGTTAGGAACCTCATAAGTCAGCTAGCTGAGCTAAGAACGATTATTAATAAAATATTGAAAATTCAAACTACCCCAAGTGATAACAATGAGGAAGACTACCTGTTTTTAAGGGAAAAGATATTCAAGTGTTCCATTTTTGCATTTTAATAAGTTTTCAATTATTCTAGTAACGTCATTACAGAAAAAGAATGTATTTAATAAACACGAAAACTTTTATTGGCATGAACAGAAAATAAGTAGGTAGTCGGAACATTTTGAGACATCTGATTAGGAAAACGAAATAATTTTATAGAAAGAGGGCAGTAAACTAAAATGTTATAATTTCAGAATCAAAATATGGCTAGCTAGATAGTTTTATTTATTTTCAAGAAACTAAATTTTAAGGGAAATATTATTTAATATTCTAAAATAACGTTCAAAAATTTCATATTTGATATTTTTTCTTATTCTTTTGATTAAAATGGTCTTAACGTAAAAAGCAAAAAGCACACTTTTTGCAAAGCAAATTGCCAATTTCAGTCTAATTGTTCCTTGTACAATGAAATAACGTCAAATAAACTAATACTTAAAAACAATATGGCTTATATGCTTTAGTGTTGTTTAAAAATGTTGCTAAAAGAGTGTAAATTTCAAATGTAAAAAAAACAAACACAACTAAAAAATGTATGGGCATTTTTTGTATGTTTCGTAAAGAACAAGAAAGTGCTGTCTTATTAGGAAAAATGTCTCAAAAATCCAGTGGCGGCTATTCAGGTGAAGTAGGTGTGTATATATATATATATATGTATCTCTTGAAATTTAAGTTTTTACATTTCATTTATTCACCTAATTGGCAAAAAATAAACTGTACTTCTCGAATAAATATTTTACTTGACCGTTGGCGGCATGTCTTTTTAAAACTTTCAATCGAACTTTATTATAACAACTATAATCGTGAGGTAAACCGCTTCGACTTTGCTGGAGTTGCTAAGTTTAGTTTGCGTTTTTTCTACTATGTTGCTATGACAACTCGTTCGCGATGACGTACACGTGTAGTACACTACACCCACGTGTCGTTTAGTTTGTGCTTGTTTACTTTTATTTTCACGGATTTCGCTACAACCGGTTAGTTCCTTTGCAGTTTACTTGACTGTTTTGTGTTATATTTATTTATGGTGTTGTTACAACTTTATTTGGTATCGGGTTTATTAATTTACATTATTGATGAATCCGATCACGGATGTGGTTTGCATTTTGTTGGAAACTCCATTTAATCGATGGAAGGAACAAGATCAGAGTTCTAATCGTCATCCTGGTTTTCGGCATACAAATGGTTACATAGTAGTCAAATATTACAAAAATTGTTTTGCTAGCCTTGTTTACCAGTTTTCAATAAATATTCAGTGTGGCATAAGGAAGGATTTGCAGGTATGTTAAATATATGAAGGTCTTTACATAAACATGAAGACTCGGCGGAGCATTTAAAATGCGAATTAATGCTAAAAACATTTGTAAAAAATCAAATCACTATAGCTGACACTTTAAAAGAAAATGCTAAACTATATAAAATACATTTTAACGGAAACGTCCGATTAAATAGACTATTTATGTGCTTGGTAATTGTCGCAGTTTTGTACCTTGCAAAACAAGAGTTAGTTTTTCGCGGCCATGATGAGAGCAGCGAGTCAATAAATAGGGGGAATTTTAAAAAGCTTTTAGGTTTATTAATATCGAGAAGTTCCCAAGAACTAAAAGATCATCACAAAAAAGTTAAAAATGTTTTTACTGGTGACTCGAAAACTATTCAAAACGAAATAATTAATTACTAATTGAATTTAATTGAATGCATTTCTGATTATTTAAATGTTCATGTAAAAAATAAAATAATGAACACACAGTTTTTTTCTGTGCAAGTGGATGACACCACTCATATTACGCAAACTCCATAATTTTAAGATACGATAATTCAGAAGGTTCAGTAGTCGAGAGATTCTTAGGATTTTATAATGTCATCTCCGATAGAACGTCGGAACATTTATATTCTCTATTGGATCAAATTTTGGACCAATTTGACTATAAACATAAATTAATAGGACAATGTGACGATGGCGCAAGTGTGATGTCTGGCCATCTAAATGGCCTTCAAAAAAAAAAGAAAAAGCGCCGCAGGCTGTATTTGTCCTGATGCAGCAAAGTTTAAAAATATTTCTAAATGTCGATTTTTTTGCAAGCCCTAGTGGTATTCCCTCATTTTTTCATCACTCGTTGGTCTTCAAATTCGAAATTAGTAAATGTGATTGTTCAGGTTGCGTTCTTCAAAAAAAATCGTTTGACATTCATTTTTGTATATCCAATATAAAACGCTGTCGTGAGGCGCTCTGTAAAAAAAATAAACATTTTTTTTATTACCATGTTTGATAAAGCAAATTCTATTACAGAAATAAATCATTACAAATGTGAGCTTGCTAAGCTTTCACCTGAAGAAATTAGGGCTAAGTATAGAACCCTTTTTTATGAAATATTGGACCATATTTTAATGGAAATGACACTAAGCTTTCAAGACTCTAAAACTTACATTTTTATGTTTGGCAGATTTTGCTAAATTTTCCGAATATAGTTTAAGTTTTCCGACTAGCCCGTTTGAAAATTTGTTACAGTTATATGGGGAAATATTTTCAAAAAGTCAACAACTTAAAAATGAGATTGGTCTTATTCTTGCCAATGACTTTAATTGGAATATATCGCTGCAAGAGCAAGTGAAAAAAATTAATGAAAATAAAGATATTTTAACCAAAGCATGTAAAGTGTTTTCCCTCATTTTGACAATAACATCGACAAGTGCTTCGGTGGAAAGAAGTTTTTCTTGCCTCAAACGTAAAAACTTATCTAAGAAATACAATATCTCAAAAAAGACTTACTTCTTCAGGCAATATTTCAATTCAAGAGGAATGTCTGAAGGAGTTTAGGGCAACTCATCCATTTTATGAGGATGTTATAAATAAACTTGCTGCTATGAAGGATAAGAAAATTAATTTATTATACAAAATTTAGGTAAGTCGTAAAAAATATTCTACCCCTTCCACATATAAAAAAAATTATTGCGATATTTTCTTGCTTCATTATTGGTATTAGTTGCACAGCGTGCCTGAAATAGAGATACAGGACTTCCACAAAGAATTTAAGTAAACTATTTTTATTTTGTAGTATCTCGAAACGTCCGCCATCAATGGCGTTGCTACCTCAACTATATAAGTACTCTGTAATAAGAATAAGAATAAGAATAAGAATAATTTACAGAACAATCATAGCATTATGTTCATAAAACATGTAATACTACACTACCCTAAAATAAAATAACATAATCTAGTTTTAAAGCTAAATTAATCAAAGCTGTCTCCAAATAGTTGAGCCAATTTTCTTTTAAATTTGAATTTAGGAGTACAAAATATATCTAATTGTGAACAATATGTATTAAATATGTTGCACATGTTATAAATTGGTGACTGCATTAAAACGTTAGTTCTAGGTTTATCACAATAAAACACACATTTCGGTCTAATATTTGCGGACCTAGGTAATCTGATCAAATTAAGAATATCCGAATTATCAATTTTGTTCGTTGTCGTCAAATGAGTTAAGTGAGAGCAAACTATTGATAAAATTCTTTCCTTGATAAAAATCCTCAAACAATGTCAAAAAGCTGTCAGAACTCGTAAATGTGGAGAGAAAAAACTCTGCAAAGCCATCCGCGATGTCTTTGCCACCCCTTAGCCATCAATCGTTTAAGTTCATTAAACCAGGAATAGTGGAGTTGCCTTTTTTATAATTAACATATTTCCAAAAACTTTTAGGATTTATTCCAATGTCATTTTCACATTCCTTTAAATAAACAGAGTATGCAGATTTTATTTTTATGGCTACACTATCCCTTATACATTCATATTTTTGTTTATATTTTAACTTATGATAATTTTTATACAATTTAAGATAATGGTATTTACGTTTCAGATCTGAGATAATTTCTCTGTTATACCACTTTGGGTACCTATTTGAATATTTGATTTTTGGAACAGCTTGATCCATTAATGACTTTATTAAATCATAAAATGTATCCACATAAACATTCACATCATATTCAAACCGCCTAAGGATGTCCCAATCAGTATCACGTATTAATGTAAATAAGAGTAAGAAATTCGCCTTCTTAAAATTGTATTGTTGAGCATTGTTAAGTGCACAGTCACCAATTTCACGTTTACAACTAATTTTAATAAGTAAAGTTGGGTGATGTGGATCCTCGCTTACTAGTGGAGAATTATACCTTTCGACTTTACAGAGGTTGGAATTGTAAAGTACTAGGTCCAACAATACACCATTTTTGTTTTTGATCGTATTTTGTTGAGTTAAATTAAGAAATGACATAAAATTTTGCATTTGATTAACTAATCTAATATTAGAATTTGATTGACAAAATTGGGGAATATTAAAATCGCCTATTATTAAATAGTTATTATCAGATCCTTGTATAAGAGTTTCTAAATAGATATGAAGTTCCTCATGAATACCCATCTCACAGGATGGTGGTATATATACAGCTATCACTAAAATGCTCTTATTTTTACAAAATATTTTAACACATCAGACTTCAAAATTTCCATTGGAGTAATTTTCATTCAAGTCTAAAGAAAAGATATTTTTACGAACGGCAATTAAAACTCCACCACCAGATTTTTTTCCAGAACTAATTAAGTTTCTATCACATCTATACACAATAAAACTTTCATCAAACAACTCACTACTCAAATAATCAGAGTCTAACCATGTTTCGGATAAAACAATTATGTCACAATCAGTTGTATGCGAGTTCAAGAAGAACTGCTTCGATTTTGATTTTAAACCTCGGACATTTTGATAAATGATTTTTATGTTTGATTGCCTACCTTCGGCTCCAAGTTTCCCTGACGAGTCGGAAGTTTGGCTAAAAAATTTTTACCTGTCACAAATTTTCGCACATATACGCCTTCCGGCCAAAACTCCGGTGTTAGGAGAGATTTATGTATTTCATAATCCACCTCAACTTTAAAAGAAGTATACCAATCGCCTCTGGAATTAAGTTTTTCCACCTTAAAAGACCTCGATGGAAAAGCCTGCTTCAGATACATATTCAACGAATTCTCAGTAACACTTAAAGAAAGACGGAAAACATGAATATTAATTTTTTCCGGCATTGGAATTATAGCGGCCTGAAGGGCAGTTCCAAGCTGCTCACCTGAAATCTGTTTAGATCCCTTAACCACATTTAGTTTCGGTTGACGCCCGTCTTGACCTCCGATTTGGTTGACCCGACCACTGCGTGACGACGTCGAAGCCAAACTGTTCACATTGTTGACTGGCGGAACGATATTGTTTACGGTTGTTTCATTGTCAGTGGTATAACTCTCTTTATTCGGATTAGCGTTTTTTCCATCTGAAATTTCGGTTCTTGTGCTACGCAAACGGCGACGATTTTGCTGAATATTACTAATGTCTTCACAATTTTGTGACTGATTTTTATCAGATAATTGCTTAATTAGTGCTGTTTGTTGTTCAATAACCGTATTCTGCTCTGCAATGACTTGTTTCACCTGGTCGAGCTGATCCCGGATTTCAGAAAGGATATCGACAAACTGGGCTTTTAAAATTTCCTTCGTACTTTCACTTCTTAAGAACGTTTCAAACTTTTGCGATTGCTCACACGCTTCCGCACTCCTATGCCCACGAACCATTATAAATTCACAATCAACATTGCGGCAAGAAAATCGAATATTTTAGGGATTACAATACACACACTCACAAACGATGTTTACAATAAGGATTACTTTACAAAACTGCAATATACCGAATTGTATCGCTATGTCACATGAATAAAATTAAATTGGTAATTTTCAGAAATGCTATTGAAGGTAGTAATAAGCTTCATCCGTACAGATAACTATGTTCAATCCAAATTTGTCCTATACCATAAAAATTGGTACATTTTGTAAAACAGTTGTTTTTCTTCGTTTGAATTTTTAGAAGATAAATTTATTGATCTGATGGTGACCAATTCAAATCAGTTATTTTCCATTCTCGTACAGTGGATTGATAATTTATCAAAATCCATTTTCTTCCATACTGCGGCGTAGCTCCATAAGCTAGAAATCCATGAATTTTGAATAACATTTTGAGAGGGAATAACAATGCAAATGAATACATTTTTAAACGACTTCAAAAAAGGAAAAGGTTTTCAATTCGATATGTATGTATTTTTTTATGTTCTTTCGCGCATATTGTCTAAACGGCTTCGGCGATTTTGATGAGTCGTACGCCAAATTGTAGAGGACGCTTCTTTGGTGGTCCCATACAGTTTAATTTGAAATCCATTTACCCATTTTTTTTTTGTAATAATAATATAAAAAACACACAGGTATAAAGGCTGTGAGTTTTATAATTAGATTAACATATTTTTTTAATAGTGTTGTTTTACTTCTGTATTCGTTTCCTCTCTATAATTTTTGTATTATATTATATACAATACAAATTATAATATTCTAAGAAATTTAACTAAAAAATCACTAAGAAGTGAGAAATAAAATATTAAAAAAACATAAAACCGACTTCAAGAAATAAAATCGCTAAAAATTAAAAAATAATATATTATTTATTCCTTAAATATAGATACAGATACTCACTAGTGTCCTGAAACTTACTAACCTAATACAGATTTTAATGTTATTCAGAGACGGTCATGTCACTATTTTGAAGTCGAAAAACAGAGTTAATTTGGTCGCTACTGGGGTTGGAGTTGATTTATAGTTTATATTTAGTTTACCTAGGTGTATCTTCTATAACACCTAACCTAACCTAATCTAACCTAGCCAACAGTTGCAAGCCCCCAAAATATTTCTGCGCATGTCTCGAAATTCAAATTCGTTATTCGTCTGTTTGGACATTTATAAATGTCCTATGGGAGTCAATATTGTCATTTGACTTTGGACTCAGCGATTGGATGGAAATTGCAGTTGGCGTTTGCACAGTTCCACGAAAGATCCCTGAGAGCAAGCGATTCAGGCATCAGTTTTTAAAGATATAAGGCTAGTTAAAATATAATGTAATATAAAATACATCAACTATATTTTGTAATGGGTAGGTGAGGCCGCTTTGGACGTAGACTTCAAAATGTCTATATTTAAGAAATAAGTAAAATATTATTTTTTACGTTTTAGCGATTTATTTTTGAAGTCGCTTCTATTTCTTTTTTTTATATATATATTATCACAAAAATAAAGTTTTATTTAAGAAGATATTACTATTTGCTGTCCCCTGGGAAACATAAGAACATATGCAAAATTTCAAATTGGCTGTACCTCACAGCATTTTACATTAATGGTGGTATTGCTTGGAGTTGAGAGATCCTATCCACTATAAACTTAGAATAGCAACAAAATAAAAGCAACATAAAGGTTTGCGCCAAATTGAATCGTAATTTGACAGGTTGTTGATTTGCTTATTTTTATTTTTTAATTCGTGGTGCGTACAGGTGAAATTTTGCGGAATATGTTTCATTTATTGTTTTCCTCCTTATTGCTTTTGGGTTTTTTAGGAACAAGTACAATTTAAAATGATACTAAATAAATCCAAGTTGTCGGATTGAAATGACAACGAGCTGGACAACTTTGCTGGAAATACAGTCACGCCTTCATTATTAGAAAAATGGACACAGTTTTAAAGGAGTAGTTTAAAGGTGCCAAGGGTTTCAAAATCTGAAAAATGAGATTTTCTTTAAAACTCTTTTATTTTTAATCATTTTTAAAATCTGTAAAAACATTTTTGAACCAAGTTTTCATTATTCTGACCATCATCAACTGCCTTTTTTCTTATGTGCGCTATAATGGATTATTTCAAGTTCAAATAGTCTCTTTTTAATAATCAATTCAACAAGATATCACATTTTTAAATCAAGTTCTTCTTTAATATTTATCAAATACGTAGTTAGGCTACTTTCCATAATACCCCTATGAGGTATATCAATTTCATAGGACGAACCCGATTTACATGTCGGATATTTAACTGTGATAGATCGTTAAATTAATTATATTGCTTGAATTAATTAATTATAGCAATAATCAGTGGTTTTTAATTTAAAAAAGATATCTAAAATTATAACAATTCGATATGGCGCCCAAAAGAAAAAATTCAGTCTTTTGCCGCTGCTGACGTATGTCATCCTCACTACAAAAAAACTGTATATTTGTCTATGTATATCCATTAAGTGAATAAAATTTTAAATAATTTCAAGCTACCATAAGGAAATTAACTGAATTTTAACATTTTTTTAAAATAAAATTCGATGTCGTGACGCCAGTGTAGTTTATCACCCATGCTGAAAAAACCATCTATTTGTCTAATTGTAGGGAATAGTTGGGCAAAATTGCAGTCATTTAGAAACGGCTTTAAGAAAGTAAACTCAATTTTAGCTTTTTTATTTGAAGAAAATTCAATCTCGTACCGCTGCAGGCGTATATCACCCTTACCACAAAAAAGTGTATATCCATTAAGTGGTTAGAATTTCAGACAATTTCAATAAGGAAGTTAACTGAATTTTAACATTTTTTTAAAAGAAAATTCGATGTCGTGATGCCACTGCGTTTGTAACCCCTGCTGAAAAAAAAAACATCCATTTGTCTAATTGTAGGTAATAGTTGGTCAAAATTGCAGTCATTTAGAAACTACTATAAGAAAGTAAACTCAATTTTAGCAATTTTTTTAAAAAAATTCGAAAAATATAAATCCAATAAGTGGTTAAAATTTCAAATAATTTCAAGCTACTATAAAGGAAGTTAACTCAATTTTAACATTTGTTTTAAAGAAAAGTCGATGCCGTGAGGCCATTGTCCTTTCTCACCCCTGCTGGAAAAAGAACATATATTTGTCTAATTGTAAGTAATAGTTGATCAACATTGCAGTCATTTTTAACATCTTTTTTTAAGAAGAGTCAGTCACTTCCCGCCGCTGTTGTTAGTCACCCATACCCCTGCTGAAAAAAACTATATATTTGTCTTTATATATTTATTAATAAAGCTATCATAAGAAAGTTAACTTAATTTTAACATTTTTTATAAAGAAAATTCGTTGTCATGCCACCACTATTGTTGTTTGCCATCCCTGATTTCTATTTTTTTAATAGTAAGCGATAATTGATCAAAATTCCACAGATATGGAAACTGCTATAGGAAAGCTAACTCAGATTTATCGATTTTTTTCACGAAAATTCGGCCTCGTATCGCTGCTGTCATTTGTCACCTGCGCTAGAAAAATATGTCTTTTCATTAAACAGAAGAAATGTCATCTAATTTAAAGCTACTATAACTCAATTTTAGTATTTTTTTATAAATAAATTTGTACTTGTACCGCTGCTGTCGTTTGTTACCCCTGGAGCAAAAATATCATATATTTGTCTAATATTAAGCAATTTGAATCATCTATAAAACAAATAACTCTGGATGTTACTCTTTTACAATATAGGAACCTGTGCCGCCGCTGTCTAACAATAGATGTTCAATATCTTGAACAAAAAAATGTGTATACCTACCTAACGTACCTTTTTAGCCATAAGCAAGCACACAGCACAAGCAAAATTAGGAACCTTAAATAAATACTGTGCCACGTCACTCTTGTTGTAAAAATACCCTATGTTTGCTTATATATAGGCATAAAGTTTCATCTTAAAAAAGTTTCAACTTAAATAAACTATAAAAAATAACTTGCGGTCCTGTGCTGCTTCTGTCTATTTAATTTTAGAGGTTCAAGCTAAAATCGTTTTCAAAACAGTTTTTCAGTAGGTTTTGTACTTCAATAACCTTAAAAAAAACTTGAGAAATAAAATAATAAATACAAAATAGTTTAATTAAACCTATTATCTATTAAGATTTTAGAACATCGTATTATTTTCTAGTTTTTTTTTTCAGTGTATGTATTATTAATGTTAGCTTGTAAGAGTGTCACCGACTCATCTGCTCGACTATAGCTCCTTGTTGCCAGCTACTTTGTAGCCAACAACAAGGAGCTTACTTTACAGAGGTAGAAAATATAATATATAAATCGTCGGCCTAAATCTCACCGGGCTCATCCAACACCGTCTCTACTAGAAAACCTGGAAACGGCCGTTGACAGCTTGCGATGAGTCATCACTAGTAGTTATTTTTTTTAGTTAACTGCTATCTGTAAATTCGCTTAGGGCGTGTGTTTTTTGCGTTTTTACAAATAGATTAGAATATTAGTAGTTTTTAACTATTTCTGTACATATTTGTGTTAGTGCTATTAGTTTTGAGACTGGTGCTATAAAACTTTCGTCAAAATAAAAGTTTGTGGCAGTGAGGTTAACACTTGAATTCTTATAAAAAGTAGATTTTCAAAGAAATCCTTTAATTTACAACAATGCCCTTTATTTGTTGTGTATCTAATTGCAATGCAAACTATCCGAATGGACCCAATGTTCATTTTTTGGGTTTCCAAATGTCGAAGAAAGTCGAAGTGGCTTCATGCAATAAAAAGAGAAGGTTTTACTCCAACAAAAGCATTCATAGCATAACACAAGTGTTTGCTTCACTGCCCTAACTCCTCAGTATTCCAACCCTTCATAGTAAATTCATGTGGCCCCAGTTATTATTTAATTTTAGTGCAAAGCACAGGTTGTAAAAGTAATGAAAAGTCCCATGAAAAGAAATATATTTCAACTCGACTCATAGCCTCATAAACATTTTGTCAACTTTCTTGTGAAAGGTGATTATAAAAGGTTTGATGTTTATCTTCATTATATATACGTTTATACGTCTGCACTCCCATTGTGACAAATCCCACTTACACAATCTGAGTCTTACGATCAAAACACCCCATTTTGAACCCCATTTATCTCAAAATTAATAAAAATATTGTCTAAAAATTCACTTTTCACGAATTGGGCTGTGTATGAGCTAGGTGAAACCCAAAAGAAAAAAATAGTTGAGTTAACATCTCAGTTTTGATATAACTATCATCTATTTTATTAAAATCTACATTGAAATCTCCAGGATCTAAAATTCTCGCTTTGGCATTGAAACTTTCTGCCAAATTTAGTACGTTGTACGTTAACAAAATTTTCGGTTTTTGCAAATTCTGATAGCAAGATTAGAATCAATCTAAATTTATGTAACATTGTATATTTTATATAATTATTCTATTTTGATAAAATCTTAAAAGCTTTTTAATATTATATTAGACATTTTTCTGTTAATTTGTCTGTGAATAAAAGTGTGATAGAAATGTAGATATTGCTTCATTTTGTTAAAGATAGTTGGTATGTTAGTTTATTATAATAAATAATAGAAAGATTAAGAAAATCCTTCCTCTCACAGGAAAGAGAAAGGTTTACGAAAACTAGAATATTCGTTAAACAAAACAACATTCAGACACGGGAGCGTGCCTGAATGTTGAGCGTTTAAGATGTAAGTTCAGTGGTTAGAGGACATTTTTCAAAATACAGGGATGGAGGCAAGATATGGACGCCCTTATAAACTGCATTCAGTTTAATAGCACTGACTGATAGGCAATTTATTTAAATGACGTGTATAATCGATAATTACCCCAACCGCTCATAAAATATTATATTCAACTCCCAATAAGGTAAAAATTATTACGCTGGGATGATCAGTTCTGAAAAAAAATATATTTTCATTCATGTACATATATTGAGGATTGAGGACATTTTTGAAATAATTACTTTCGATTATGTCACAAGATATCTTTTTGCGATCATGATTTTCTGGGCCTTTAGTTAGTAGGTAGGCTTGTGTAGTGCTTGTAGGCCTCAAAAGTTTTCCGATTTGAATAAGCCACAATCGAAAACGAATCTTACATCAGTCTGAAACTTCAAGTAGCAAAACCTAGCGATACCTGTTTGGCGTTGCAGGGACTTCTAGTTGTCTCTATTAAATCTTATATAATTTTATAATTTTTTATTTAAACATGTCTCACTCATAAAAGATTCCAAAATTTTTAGTAATTCATTGTAATCAAAGCTTCTGAAACTTTTAGAGTAAAATTATGAAACCTTATAGATAATCCTCCATTTTCTAATTGAAGTTCCTACTAAATCTTATAGTCTATTATATAAAGCAAAGTGGGCGTATTACTGCAGGAAATGCCTGATAAAATTGTATGGACGTTGCTCTTCATGTGCTACAAAATATAGAAGTTTACAGAAAAAAAAAGTATAAAAATATTCTATTAAAATAGTCTTATAAAAATTAAACCAGATTTCTGTAACTTTGAGCATGAATTGTACTATAGAACTGTTGCATAACATAGTATAAAGAATCCCCAATTCTATAGTAAAAAATGTACATACCTATAAAGGTGTAAAAAACATATGGCATATAAATTCTTTCATTTCCAATACAAATGTATACATTCTTATAAACCCTGTATATTCTTTGAAATTAAAAATAATTAGGCTGTACCTCTTGTTTTTTTAATTTACACTTTGGATGTCAGCATTCGTCATATGAACTTTTTACAAGACGTCATGAAAGATTCTTGATGTGCATAAATAAAGTTGAATATAGCGAACTTTAATTATTATTGATCTAAACTGTTGGACAGAGCGAATAGAACAAATACATTTTTTAATAAAATCTAAATTCGAATATGTGTAAAACGAAACGAGATACTGAGATGCGGTTTTAAATTTTACGCTTAAAACTTACCTAAGCTAAAAAATTATGTATACATGATGTTAAACAAGTCAACAAATTTTCCGATGTTTTATTTGTTCCCAAAAATTTACAATTTTTAAGTTCTGATTGCTAGATCAGTTTAATCCTTGGTGAAAATATAAAAAACAATTTGAAACGTTTTTTTTATTTTCAACTTTTTTTCGGATATGATGTGTTTTTGATTTTTCTTACATATTAGGCTGTAATTTTTTATTAGACGTTTGATGTAAAATTTTCTTGCTAGAACGCTATTAAGTCTTAATGTGTTTATAGTGTCTAGGGTCTGTACTACATACAAAATATGTAGTATTTGCAAAAATGATGTTAAAATTAGTCAAAAACGTAACGATCCTTTCTCTAAGTTTTGAGATGTTGAAGATTTTCTCGCAACGGTTTGTTATTTTCCCTCTAACTTTATGATTTTTAAAAATATAAGTGTCAACTTTGCCAATACTGGGTGTCACTAAGGACATGTAACAGACTGCCATTGTTTTAGTTTTAAACAAATCAATTTGAAATTTGAGACATTTTTATAATTCTATGAGAGGCACATTTTTTATGAAAAATTAAATAAGTTTTTGCCGGTTTTGCCTCTTTTTCTTATATTTTAAATAGGACCCTGTATATTTTTATGGACTATCGTATTGAGCCTAAAATTAGCTTTTCAAGGATATTTTACAAGTTAATTTTTTTCTTAAAATAGCGGCTGGGCAGCCACCCAACTAGCAAAGTTGTTTTATAATTTTTAACTATCTGGACTATTGTATTTTATAATTATTTTATTACTGCTCTTCAAACAGTATTTTGTTTTATTAAAATTGCCTGTGAGATATTTAAGCTATTGAGAACACTTTTGCTCTATAAGTTAGTTTTAAAAACGTTCATAGAGCAAAAATGTAAAACATTTCTACAGCCAAATTAAACATTTTTTTATAAACGTTTATACTACAGATTTTATACAACATTTTAGCTTACAGAACAAATTTGGTTTATAATAGATCTCTAATGATGTTATCTGACACTAGTTTGTTCGTTTACCAACACCTATAATGTTAAGGTATCAGTATTTTGCTAATCATTTATAAAATCGTTTTATGAAAGACTTCTTTGTAATATTATTGCTGAGCACAGCATACTGCACTCAGATACAACTTTAAAAAAAGTGTTATATAATTGGCACGAAAACTGTCACAATAAAAGCTTTACTTAATAATTATAAAATAAAAAAATATTTCGGAGAAGACCAATACTTTCTTTAACATATTTATAAAACATAGATAGGTTTTTTGCACGTGATTCAATTATTATTTTTGATCTTGTCGTTATCGATATATACACACAAAAAGAACTTCCAATAAGTAAATGGAAAAAATAAAAAGAAGTGGGCGTTTCGTAGAAAGAATAAGAAGTGCTTTAAATACATGTTAGATAAAAAGCTATGATGATTTCAATAATTTAATAGTTAATTTAAAGTTAATATTTAACTAAAAACGGGATTAGTCAGAAAAGTGTTAGCTCTCATTTATTGTTTCAATTAAAACTGTTAAATTTATTTAATTATTTAGTAAAACATGTTTTAACTTTAGTTCAAAAAGATGAAACTCTCTAATAAAAGTTTTGTTATACTTTCCTCTCAAAGATGTAATAAAAATACTTAAAAAATGAGATTAGGTTTTTTTAAAACATTAAACATATGTTGCGTAAGACACAAATCAGCTCGGTTGTTGCTGCATCTGACATATTTAAGGAAAGATTGTTTTATAACTGATGTAGTGGTATCATTTAAATAACATAATAGTAACTGTTGCGTAAATGTTTTTTAATGTTCTATTCAGGATAATAAATTGCGGTAAGCCTCGTGTGCGCAACTGTTTGCACTCTGGGTTTATGGGCCATTAAAAAGCCTTATTTCTGGTGATTTTTTAGACTGACTGACCTACTTGAAAATTTCAATTAATATTAAAAAAAAACACGATTATATTATTTTTTATATTCTTCAGTATTAAGCATTTTGCCATATTGTCATACAAGAAGTCTCTAATTTATATATTTGGTAGGTGAGTGTAATATTATATGTTTCGAAAACTCCACTGCTAGAAACGGGGGATAAATTTACATAATTTATTCGGTAGACTTTGACGTTTACCCGTACTCAGTATTGCCGCAGTGGTACATTTGTTAATTCTGCTTGATACTGGAATAATACATTTTTAAATCATGGAAGTTTTGGTACAATTTGTCGGCGCCCACGCGCCCCTAAAACGCAATATTATTCCTGATTTATAAATACTATGAAATGTACTTCCTATTCTTTAGCATTATCCTTCTCTTATGCATGTGAAAAATTGCCAGATGATCTAGAGATGCTAGTTAGGGCCGTTTGTTCATATATACATCATAGTTATAAAATACAATTAGAATTAAAACAATTTCAATCATTTTTTAATACAAAACCCCAGAAGCTCTTGCATGCTTCACATACTAGATGGCTGTCATTAATTTCTTCTTTTTCTAGAATCATCGAACAATATGATGATCTTCAGTATTATTTTAGAATAGAAGCATTTGACAAAGTATCCGGAGCACGTGAAATCAACGATATGTTAAACAATCCATTAAATAAAATTTATATTCTTTTCCTTGAATACATATTACCCATTTTTACTAATCTGCACTTAGAATTTCAATCTATCCCCGAATGTTAAATGCGTCTAAATTTCTATTAAGTTGTTTCCTAAAAGCAGACTATATAAAAAATACGGATTTAGAAAATATCCAGTATCGTAATCCTCAAAATTTTCTATCAATTGACAAAATTTATTTAGGTTCTAAAGTAGCTGTGGAATTAACTAGGCACAGCTTAACAGAAATAGTAAAAAGTGATATAAAAACAAAATATTTGGAATTTATATTGAGGCAGTTAATCAGATACACAAACGGTTTCCTTTTCGTTCCGGTGAGGTAAACATTTTTCAATTACTAACCATATTGAGTCCTCCAAATATTCAAAGAACTGAATGTATTGGACCTCTAGGCTTAATGTTTCCAAATCTAGTCAGCGATACCAATATTTTAAATAGGGAGTTTATGGAATTAAAATATTCACACTTTGACTTTCGTTTGGATGAAACTGAATTTTGGAAAGAAGTATGTAATGCCAAAAAGGATGACAATAGTCTCGTTTTTCTAGACCTTTCCAATTTTATAAATATTTTATTTATATTACCGTACAGCAGTGCAAGTGTGGAAAGATTATTCTTTGAAGTTAATTTAAACAAAACAAAATTGCAAAATAGATTAGACTCCACGACAATAAGTGGAATTTTACATAGTAAAAGATTAATTTCGCTAAATAATAACAGTTATTATTAATAACCACAGTAATGGTATGTATAACATGTTTTCCATTATTTCCATTACATTTTTCCAAAATCTGGCAACTTTTAAAGTCTTTGGTGATTTTCAGTTTTTTGACCTGGCAACATTGCACTTATTACTAGAAACGTAAGTAAATATAATCAAACTGCTATATTGAGAATACAGAGGTGTAGTTAGGTAAAATGGCTGTCTGTAGTTATGTATGTAAATGTTTGTGTGAGTCGTCACGGTAACTTTCGAACGGTTTGAGATATTTGCTTCAAATTTGGTACACCCTTTGAGTTTGGAACAAATTCCCGAAACAGGGATACGGGTGAGGGGATGAATGTATTATTTTAACGTTTTTTAGGGTTTCTTTTAATCTATGCTAATAAGAAAGGTATAAAAGGCATCCCCCTTCCACGGAAGGGGTTTAGAGAATGGTTCAAATATATCGTGGTTTATGGCGTTTCCATTTTTTTCCTATTGATGCATAGTAATTTGAATATAAATAAAAATCTATTATCATATATACATGCTCCCTTCACTAGAAGGGGAAAGTAGGGAGGTAAATTCAAAATATCGTGTAATATATCCTTTTGGCGATTTTTGGGGTCGTGAATTCCATTTTTAAAATCATATTTTGTTTTTGATATAAAATAATTGACTGCAAACATGATGTGGAAGTACTGATTCCATTGTCATTGGTTTTTTGTTAGGTATTACATATACCTTTAGGTAGGTAAATATTACGTATAACATCGACATCAGACATTTGCGTAAATTTTGTATTTGGTTTTGTAATTCATTATCAAGTCATACGTACAGGCAGGATTTGATAATAAATTCCGACCTCAGGGCTCGAAAATTCCCAAAAATCTCTAACTGACACTGATGTGATTTAATACATAATAGGGGTTTACTTTCCTACAGGTAATTGATATCGAAAATTGCGAGGGAAGGTAAAAATGTAAAACCCTATGTAATGTATTTAATCGGCTTCAGATTTTGTACGGGCAGTGCAAGAAGGCGGACCAAAATGGAGGACATTTTCTTATTAATGAAATGGTGTCTTAGGCTTGCAACTTAAAGGTGATGATTTATTAACTAAATTTAAAAAAATCAAGATGTCGGGCTTAAACGGGCGAACTTTGCTATTTATTAACCGTTTTGTCTCAAATTTTGGAATTTATGGTGTTTAAGGTCAATCAACATAATTTTTTACTCGCATTAAAAAAAATCAGTATGTTCGATGTAAAATGGCGAAATTTTATATTTTTGGAACGTTTCCTCTTTAATTAGAGACTAACAGATTTTTCAGATAACTTTAAGCACTAGTTAGTAAACTAAATAACTATTTCTACAAGCGCGCGGAAAGTTGTTACTTTTTACACGTATATAGTTTCGAAATGCAATTATCTTCTAAACCCAAGACAGATTTTCATGCCCGTTTAAACGCCATTACTTTCAGCACGTATATATTAAAAGAATGTCTTTCACAATATTTTATGCGCTTGTAGAAAAATTTTGTTCCTAAAGACAAACCCAGATGGTGCGTGTATTTGGCGAATCTTCGTCATTCGCATGAATATTTATTTTGCTTTCCACAGCATTTTATAGTTTGGTTCAGGTTCCGGTGAAGCTTTTAAAGCTGCGCCAATACACATGCGGCATTCGCCGAATGACGAATAAACAAGCGGCGAACGCTATAGGTGTGTATCGAGAGCTCGCTATCCGGCGTTGGATATTTGCCATTTGAGGAGTATTAAAGTACTACGTGTACCTAATTATTTTTTTATCTACCCTATTTACTTATTTTACTTGCAGTACGCTCTTGTTTAATTAAAATTACACTTTTAATAAATGTTTTGTAAAAGGCTCTCAAACATTAAAAGTATTTTATAAGAATCACTAGGGTAATACAAATATTGTATAATATGGGAGCCATGTTTTTCTTTTTCTGCTTCATTTTACGATGGCCATTTTTAAACTTATATTTTTTTAAATTACCATTGAAGATATGCGTTAACGAACTACTTTAATATTCATTTAATCATCCTTCAGACCTTCAATTACAACGCAGTTCAGAAGGAAAATTAAAAAAAATAGAAAAATCAAAAAGCGAATTTTTCGCCTTTTTTCTCAAAAATAATCATTAATTATTTTTGTGGCGCTTGAAAATTTTGCTCTATATAACTCATATATTACACCAAAAAATTTCTTCCACGTTAAATCATCAACTCTGAGTGCTTATCGAATTTGTAGGTTTGGTATTGGGTCTATATATAGGGATCCTAAATTATTTAATATGGTTTGACAAACACGTACGACACAAAATAAGCAGATGTTCAACATTTTTGTTATCTGAAGAGCCATTAAAAAGTAAATTATTTTCAATAAATATAATTAAGGACCGTTTACTTTTATGTTGTTAGGTATTACATATACCTTTAGGCAGGTAAATATTACGTATAACATCGATATTAGCTAGACATTTCCGTGAATTTTGTATTGGGTTTTGTTATTCATTATTAAGTTCGTCTACGATGTAGAGGCAGAATTTGATAATAAATTCCGAACTCACGGTTTGAAAAATCCCAAAAATCTCTAACTGACACTGATGTAATACATAATCGGGATTTACTTTCCTAAAGGTAATTGATATCAAAAATTGCGAGCGAACGTAAAAATTAAAATTTTTCGATTATTAGAACGGCTTCTTTGGGTATATTTCCTGGACATTTTTTAATACAATCTTATTGCTACAACTCTGAGTGCTTATCGAATTTGTAAGTTTGGTATTGGGTCTATATATAGGAAACCTAAATTATTTAATATGGTTTGACAGACACGTACGACACAGAAAAAGCAGATGTTCAGCATTTTTGTTATGTGAAGAGCCATTAAAAAGTAAACAATCAATATAATTAAACAAGGACCGCCTACTTTTATGTTGTTAGACAAAACAAAAAAGCTACCTGTGATATAATAAAGGAACTGTTATAAAACTGTTTTATTTAGCTTAATAAATATTCTATAATTGTTGCAAATTAAAGTTTTATTACAATTTTATACATGTTTATATAACAGTCCGGTAGGAGCGGTGGATGCAATAATCAAACAAATTAAAGAACGAATAGGTGCACAAGGGTGCGCCCTTTTTGGGTTTATAGGCGTTGTATAAACATTATTAAAACGTTTATAACAACAACATTATTTTATAAAAAATAGTTCTGTAAACGTTCTTAGGCCATTTATAAAACAGAAAATTGTTAGTTCGGCAGTTTTTTTTAAGTTCAACATTGCTGTCTCAAGAAAAATATGCAGTGCATATTTACAAAGTACTTGTATGTAACAGTCCAAAATAAGATTATTTTTTATTTTTTTAGAACACTTTGGATAATTATAGAATGTTTTTTTTTTACTTTTTGTTTGCTTCACAATTTTTAATGGTACTTTGTATATTTTTACTACAGCCATTTTTGCCTTAAAATTATTGTTTTAAATTTATTTTTATAGTGTCTATAAAATAGCCATTTATCTTAAATAAAAGTTATACTAATTTGTCAAAAATGGCTGGCATATCGCCAATTTAAAATTGAGGTTATTAGGCGACACATCTTTAAAAAGGTAATTTTATGGCGAAAATGACTGTGAGAAAAATATTGGAGTAAAATGCTTTTTCACTAGAAATGAAAATATATATATAAAATTCTCTTAGCACTCAAAACAATTTTTAAATCAAAGTGTTCTAAAAAATAAGTTAATTTGGGACTGTTTAAAATGAGTATTTTATAAATAGAACTATAATTTTTGTATACAGCGGCAATGTTAAATTTTCAAAAAAGGGCTGTCTAGTAGACATTTTGAATGACAATAGTTAACTTGTGATATATCATTGAATGACAATAGTTAACTTGTGATATATCATTGAAAAGCAAATTTTAGGCTGAATACGATAGTCCATAAAAATATACAGAGATTTCAAATTGACATTTTTGCAGCCTGTTACATATCTCCTGTGTCATCTGGTATTGACAACTAAAACAACACCTGCATTTTTAAAAACAATAAAGTTAGAGAGAAAATAAAAACCCGTTTGAAGAAATCGTTCATCAAAAAACTTTAAAATTTAAATTAATGTTTATACTATATATCGTTGTTTTTAACTAATCATATCATATCTTTTGCACACCCTGTATATTTTCTGCATAATGTAGGCCCTACAGATTATAAAAAAATAAGATTTAAGGACTCTCTAGCGAATTTTATATCACACGGCCAATAAAAAGTTAATATTCAATATTATTTTTGTTAAAAAAAAATATATATCTAAAAATACTCGAAATTTTAAAGAAGTTTTCAAACTGCTTTTTAAATTTTTTTTCAAATAATTAAACTGACCTTGGAATTAAAACTCAAAAATCAGTTTTGTAAATTTTTGGAACAAATAACATATTGAAAAATAAAATATGAAGTCTTTTTTGAAATCCTACAAAAATAACTTTTTAGCTTAAATGAGTTTCAGGCTTAAAATCGGTAATATGTAACCAAATTTGCATCATAGCCAAAGACCGCATCTCAGTATCTATTCGCATTTTAGAAATATACGAATTTAAATTTTACCTAAAAATTCTGCTTGTCACGGAGTATATAGATCTTTTGTATTAGATACTAAATTATTACTAAATGAATTCTTAGATGATTCAAAGTATTACAAAATTTTATTTTAAAACAAAGTTACATTTATATAATTTATGAATTTTCGTATACAATTAAAATGCGTTTCCTTGAACGCTGACAATAAGCTCCCTAACATTCACGTGTTCTGGTGTAGATAAAATGTATAGTGCGGCATCAGCGACATCTTCTGCTTTTATTCCAGGCATGATGGCCTCGAATTCACGAGATTTTTCCGCGCCAAAGGCCACTTCTGCGAATTCAGTGTAAACAAAGCCCGGGCTAAGACTGGCAATCTTAATAGGCAATTTCTCACGGTTAATTTCTAGTCTAACAGTTTCTGTTAGTGCAGTTACTGCATGCTTCGTTGCCGGATAAACACTTTGTCCTGGAAAGTCTATCACTGAGTGGCCAGCAACACTATTTATGTTTATAATGTGCCCTTTAATATTGTTAGCTTTCATGCTTGCAATCGCCTCTCTAGTGCAGATTGCTACTGCTAATATATTGGTGTCCAGAACAGGTTTCCATTTTTCTATATCACCGTCAATAATATTTGTTGTATATAATAGCCCAGCATTGTTTACCAGGATATGAATTGGACCGAGCTCTGTTGTAATTTTTTTGAAAGTGGATAATATTTCATCTTGCTTTGTGAGGTCGCATTGGAAACCATGTAGTTTTCCTTTTTCATTACGCAGCTTTTCAGCGTGATCTTTCACACGTTGCACTCTTCGCGCTAACCCTGCAACTATAACACCATGTTTCACTAAACTTTCAACTATAGCTTTTCCAATTCCTGCAGAAGCACCGGTAACAACTGCAACAGTACCTTCGAACCTTTTTAAAGATAAGGAGTACGACATTTCCGCTAAATTACTTCGACCACCGATGTATACCGTTTAAAATAATCATGTATGCTCCAACTGATATTCAAGTTTTAATAATAACGACCTTGATAATTGAAGATCTGCTTGTTGTAATGAATAACAGAAATTGTGGGCGATTCGCAGAAAATGCTGTAATTAGTTACCAACCAACGATTGCATAATATTATTTCATATTGTATTTATTTAATTATCGTTATTATATTAAAATATAACAAAAATTAAATATTTTCATAAGTCATTGCAATACGAGCCCAGTCGCATATGTATTAAACCAAGGGCGTATTTAAACTAATTTTATTTTTGTCACTTAGTATTTACTGTATGTAACATAACTTCAACAAATGCAACTACGTTTATTTGATAGTATGTGATATTAACAATTAATAAACAATATCACATATCTGTATTACTACAATAAATACTAGGTAACAAAAATAAATACCTCTTACGTATTCCTTTGGTCCAATACATATGCGACTGCGCTCGTATATGGAGCAAATTGAACTATAAGTGTCTAAGTTTGAGGCGATTCTTTTTTTTTTAACTTATTTTGAATTGTATTTTGATTTAACGATCTTAATGTTTATAATACAGTGCAATTTTTTCAAAATTTCATGTTTTCCCCATTTTTGAAAAAACGATTTTTTATGTATTTTGTTGATTGTAGGGGAATCAGTAGGTCAAAGGTAAATTAATTTGAAGGGCTTTTCAATGATTGTCGTAGTTTCAGTTTCAAATTAAAGTTTTACTCAAAATCAACTTCTTTGGATATCAGCACCCTGTATCCGAATAATACTTATTCAAATTAGCTCTCAAAATTGGTTATTACAAGAGCATTAATGTATTGTTTAACTACCTAAAACAAAATTATCCAGGATGTAACAAAAATATGGTTTTACTGTTTTTCAAGATACTTTTTCTAAATTCGACCCCTTACTTACGACATATTTACTCAATTTAGAATCATCCCAGAAAAAAATCTGCGATATTTTTTAACAAAAGAAAGTTTTTGGAACCTTCAGTTAAAACACCGAAACGGTTTTTTTTATATGTATTACTTATTTTTATTATTTTTAAGTGTTATTCAGATACAGGTGACGTTATCCAAAAACTCTTTAACATAGTTTACATTACATTTGACCTATTGATGCAATCAAAAAATCACAAAAAAATCGTTTCTTCAAAAATGAGGAAGATTGAAATTTAAAACAAAATTGCACTGCATTGTTTATAGGCTATAAAATGGTCTATCATTTCCGAAAATCGCACATAAATATCTTTTAAAATTTTTGAGATATTTAAATTTAAAAATAGCCCAAAAATTTCAATTATGCGTTTCAAAGTTCCAGCACTGTATACATCATCATCAAATATTAAACTCTATCATACCCAGAAATACCTAATCATGTTACGTTTTGCCGTCAAACAACGTAATGTTACGCCATTGTAATAACTGCACATATTTGTGAAATGCTGTAACAAACTGAATTATTTTAATTACCCGGTTTGCCTATTTTAATAGATCACTGTGCCTAAAACAGTGTTGTCTTTTAGAGCCATTAATAAAACATATTTTCGATAATTATATTAAAAGTATTCTTATTGTCATACTTATTTATGGACAATCGGATTTGCTAAAAGTCCAGACATTAATTTTTTTAAACATATTATCATCATTTACATAATTTTAGTTTACGTGCGGTTAAGTTGGGTTAGGTTATATTTTCAAAGTTGCATGTATATCGAGTTTAACACAGTGTTAGTTTCTGCTAGATTAGGTTTTGAATACTGTGACATATTTATTTTCATATAAAATTATTTAAAGAATATTAATAACAGATATTAAGTACAGCACAATAAAAATTTCGCGTTTGACTAAAACTGACTGAATTCATCAGTCAAACACTGTAAATTTAACGGTAAATGACTAGATATTTTAGAGTGTGAGAGATTTCACGGTTTGACACCCATATATATATATATATATATATATATATATATATATATATATATATATATATATATATATATATATATATATATATATATATATATATATATATATATATATATATATATATATATATATATATATATATATATATATATATATATATATATATATATATATATTTGTATATATGTATATATATATATATATATATATATATATATATATATATATATATATATATATATATATATATATATATATATACAAATAGTATACAACATTACATTCCTAGATGGAAAGTGTTCCATTTCTGTCAAGAGAAAAGGATGGTGGACCGAGGCGCGTAGCAATGACGTTTTTTGTGACAAATATAACTATGTGAGAAATTAAAAAAGTAAAGTACACTACACAGATCTAAAACATCGACGAAAGGGGGAAGTATGTCAAAAGCAGGCCGTTTTCATGGATATACAGAGTTGTAGCCAATCGCAAATGATCATTGCACTGTTTCCATAGTTACTCACATTCTTTTCATAGACTAACGGCTGGTTGCAGAAAGCTCTATTAAAGTTTAGAATGTTTAACGGAATGTCAAATTTGACAGTAAGTTCCTAGATTTCTATAAGTAACTTGTCAAATCC
This sequence comes from Kuschelorhynchus macadamiae, assembly GCA_030620095.1. Classification (NCBI taxonomy): domain Eukaryota; kingdom Metazoa; phylum Arthropoda; class Insecta; order Coleoptera; family Curculionidae; genus Kuschelorhynchus; species Kuschelorhynchus macadamiae. Next base: position 188,930 of record JAUTXW010000690.1, read on the forward strand.
GAAAGTTTGGTTAAATATTCTAAACAGCAATTAAGTTTTGTGCAACCAGCTGTAAGATTCGTGTGTCAAACTTTAAGACTCCTTTTGTATAACTACAAGCTTCGCCACCATCAACAAATAAACTGTCAAATTTACTTTTTGACAATGGTTACTATGGTACTAAACAAGCCAAGCATACAAACTCAAATTAGTTTAATTTTTAATAGATTGTTATCAAAAAAGCGTTTCAGAAAAAATAGTTTGTACTCCTCCTCAATTGAGAGTAACCGCAGAAAGTTTGAAAAAAATTAAATAAGCGAATAAAGTTAAAACATTTTCGTTATTCAATAAACATCGACATTTACCTGGCTGGAAAGTAATCACTTTCCACCCAGGTAACTGACACATATCTCTGGATAAATGCCAAAGTCACAAATACGTTTCTTTCAAATGTCCGAAACGTCAACATTATATACGTGGTTGTCAGTAAATGTAGTTTACAGGCTGTCTCAAATAAAAGCAAATATTTCACGTTCAGCCCTGTATCATCTAAACAATTGATATTGGGCGAAAGAAGTAAATACACCGAACTAAAGACTTGTACAAAATTCTGCCCGATTGTTGTTAAGTCTGATTTTTGAAAAATGTTTTAAAGGTGGATTGCACGAATTTTTTTGCTAAATAAAAACAATGGTTTTTATTTAGTTTTTTCCTCAGATTTAAAATAAATGTTTTTTAAACATTGGCTGCTATCCACCCTGGGAAGATATTCCTCTTATAAAATAGCAAAAAAACTAACATTATTCATCTCAGTAACTCAAGGTTTTAGTATAGTGACTAAGGTAGTATTAGTATTACGAAGTTTGTAGAATTAGAAAATTGTATTTTTTTAGATATGAAGAATAGATATATGAAGAATTTTTATCTCAACTATTGAGATTTCATGCGATATAGGGATTCTTTAAAAAACTCCGTGACATTTTCAATAATAAAACAAAAAATCGATAAATTTCTTCTACCCGGAACTTCCCTGGGTATACATCTTCCCTTTTATTAGGAACAGTGAAATGTGTCCAAATTTAGTTCCGCATATAGTCATTTAGTAACAGATAAATACTCTCTTTTCAAATATTTTTATTAAGCGCCATTTTGATGCACCATATTTGGGTTAGTACTAAACAGTCTTCACTAACGCAACATTTGATTTTTGGATATAATTTAGACTAAAATGAATATGTAGTTTTTACAATGATTTTTTTATGACCGCCATTTGGTTTCGTAATGTTGAATTCTTACCAATTTATTCCTGTATCACATTTAATTCTTGTGCAAAAATTGAATAAAAAGATTTTTTTACGTTGATTTTTTAAATATTTTATTTGGCCGCTATTTTGTTCTGTCATAATGAATTTTTACCAAAATTTTACCAATTTATGTCTATATCACACTTGATGTTTGTTATGTTATCTCTTGTTCTAGTAGGACGGAGAGCCAGTGACAATTTAATTTTACTTTTTATGTATGGGCCTCTTCATCTGACGGCATGGCGGGATATTGGGATAAAATAGTATAAGGGTGTACAGGTATTTAAATTCGATATCATTACATCATTTACAATTGACTGGATTTTAGAGGGGTGATTATTAACATAACAACAAGTAATGAAAAAATAATGACGTTTTTGTTAGAACAAACTTTCATTTTAACACCTAATATTTGTGCCAGGATTTGCTAAAAAACAGAGGAACCCCCTTAACATATATGTAGAATCAATGCCTCTTATGGCAGGATTTTCGTCAATTTTATCGGTCTTTAATGACAAAAGTATCAACTAAAAAGTAAAAAATAATACTTAGCATATGAAGTTAAATAATGAAGCTACAGAAGAACCCCACCCTTACTGATCCAGCAGTACCTACTTAATAAAACTTGCATAAATACAGAACTTTAAAAAAAATTGAATATTTTCTAAAAAGCTTGAGTCTTGAGATGTCATTACACTTGAAAGAAACACTCAAGTTTTTAAAAAAATATTCAAATTTTTAAGTTTCGTGTTTAAGTTTTGCCATTGATCAGTGAGGGTGGGGTTCTGTAGCTTTACTATTTAATTAATCTAAATATTATTTTTTACTTTTAAGTGCAATATTTTATAAATAAAAGCTTGTTTTTAAACAGATGTGTAACATTTATTTTATTTCTTCTCTACATAAAAATAAATCTTTGTGAGTAGTGTCACAGAAATCAATTTTGACAATAACCAAAAATAAACAATATGGCGTTATAGCATAAAGAACGAAATATTGTAAAGAAACATTAGAAAAACTTTTAATTGAAAAACATAATAATAAATACATGTATGGAGTCTTTCTTCATTATTCGCCACATCCAAACATTGTTTTTTTCAGGGATAGAAAAAAATGATAAAATATAAAAGTTGTAGGACGTTTTTGTAGAGAGTCAATATTTTTGTATACAGGATGTCTTAAAAATATGTGTCAGAATTTCTATGAGAGCTACAGGTGTGCAAGAATTTTGAAACTATAATTATAGTTGTTAGGGGAAACCGCGGTGACAGCGACAATTAAATTGATAGCCGGGAATATCCCGAATCATCTATGAACCTATTTTGTACTAATAAAATTACAAACCCCCATATTCACTAAAAATGTTTAAGAGTTAGACCAGATCTAGTTGCCATAGTACTTAAAACTCTTAGTTTGCCAGTTATGTTTCGCTTATGTCACTGTCATTTTGTAATTGTGACATTTAGAACAATTATTTGTTTAATTGTTAAAAATGTCATCTTAAACCTATAACTGTCAAGTTAAACCTGATCTAAATTTAAACCTCTTTAGTTAATACGGGTGTAAGTGTATAATCTAGATATTTTAAATTATCGACATTTAAAATTTGACCGATTTTTAATACGCTAGAAAATTAAAGCTACTCAACCTATGACAGACAAAAGTTACGTTTGCTGTTTCTTATCTTATTATTCAAAATTGGTGTAAATTTTTCTGTTTAACCATAAAAAGTAATTGGAACATGCTTGCAAAAAACATCCCAACAAAATAAAAAGAAACTTTTGGTATTCTTATCTTACGTCAAAACAATATCTTGCTCTGCTTGTTTCATCTAAAATCAAAATTCAACTATTTCACATTTCTTAAAAATAATAAATTCAATCGTCTCCCTAGGCAAAATTTCTAACTTACTTGCTAGTTTGTCTTTAACGTCTCTTTTCAGTCATGCGATTAACCATTCTGGACGAGATTTGTAGCTTAACGTGGGTTCCGAACCATGATCTTCGGCCACTATTTTGATCCCCGGCCCACACCCCACTCTCTAGCTGTCAGCTCTTGGGTTACGGTGTAGCCTTAGATCTTTATCAAGTGACCTACCAACTGACAAGTGTGTATCTGCATCAACAGCTACTATTTACCCGTATTCGGCGTGAATTGGGTAATGAATGAAGTTGATACATTTTGTTCTGTATTGGATTTTATTACAACTAATAACGGTTGCAGACTTAGAAAAGTCCATGTGTAACCACCTGGATTCGAGCCTGGTCCGCCGGAACCAATGTCACAATGACCAGTGTGTATCGCACCTGCGGACTATGTTTCTAACTTACTTTTATTTAGAAAATTATAATACTGTGGATCGAAAAAGGATATTTTAATTATTGTTTCTTTTTAATACGTTTTTTTCCTGTACTGATACTTTAATCACCGATCCGGATCGATACGAAATCGATACTTGCGCGCGTATCTTGCATTACTAGTGTATTATCAAACTTCTCCTGTTGGTTGTGTCACATTCTTGAGACATCCTAGATATATAAATAATAACTATCTACAAACTTCTTAAAAAAACTCTTCAACTTTTATATTTAACTTTTTTTGTATCATATTGGGTGTGACGAATTACAAGCAAATACCCTGTGCCTAGATGTTATGATTTTTGTCAGAATTCAAAAATAATTTTTGTATTGTACTTATCGAGTTTTCAATGATTATTTTTGTTTGTGGTATGTCTAAAAAAAAGATGCACTAAATTTCCATTAATCCCTTCTGTTACATCTGAAAATACAAAATGAAAGAAGTTACAGGGTTAATAAAGTAGTAGTAGTAAGTAAATAAAGTATGTCTAAGAAAAAGATGCACTAAATTTACATTAATCCCTTCTGTTACATCTGAAAATACAAAATGAAAGAAGTTACAAGGTTAATAAAGTACAAACCATTAATTTTATTAAAAATGTCGTTATCTACAAAATATTTTTTATTGAATTTCACATTAATGTAAATTAAGCCAGAGTGCCTTGAACGCTGACAATGAGTTCTCTTACGTTAACGTGGTCTGGCGTAGAAAGTATGTACAGTGCAGCATCAGCTAAATCCTCAGACATCAATCCAGGTTTGTTGCCCATCAGCTCTTGAGATTTTTCTTTACCGTAAGCCACTTCCGCAAACTCAGTTTTCACAATTCCTGGACTAAGGCTGGTAATTTTAATAGGCAATTTCTCCCGATTAATTTCTAATCTAACTGTCTCGGTTAATGCAGTAAGTGCGTGTTTTGATGCAGGATAAACACTTTGTCCTGGGAAATCTTGAACGGTGTGCCCACTTACGCTATTTATGTTTATAACATGTCCTTTAATATTATTTGATTTCATGCTGGCAATTGCTTCTCTGGTGCAAATTGCTAAAGCTAAAATATTGGTGTCCAAAATGGGCTTCCATTTTTCTATATCACCGTCGATAATTTCTGTTGCGTATCGTAATCCAGCGTTATTTATCAGTATATGAATAGGACCCAGCACTGTTACTATATTTTGAAAGGTGGATAATATTTCATCTTGTTGGGTCAGATCACACTGGAAACCGTGCAGTTTACCTTTCTCCCCGCTTAGTTGTTCGGATTGGTCTTTTAAACGGTGAATCCTTCGCGCTATACCTGCCACTATTAAACCTTGTTTCACTAAACTTTCAGCGATAGCTTTTCCAATTCCCGAAGAGGCACCGGTAACCACTGCTACTTTACCCTCGAATTTTTTTAAAGACAACGAAAACGACATTTTTGTAAGGTTTCTGACTTGTTACTAAACGAGGTGATATAGTACAGACAAACATAAAAATAAAAATACCTTTTTATATTATCGATACGACCTTGAGTTCTAAAAATATATTTAACTTAATACGATATTTTAATTGCATGTCATGTGAATCTGCAGATTAAGTGGTCCTCAGGAAAAAATATAGTAATTTTTTTTTTTGATAAAAGTAAAGTTTCCAGAGTGGGATACATATGGTACCACCATTAAAATTCGCAACATACAGTTATAAATTTGATATATTTTGATGCGGACACGTATTTTGCATTAATGTAAACCAAAAATAATGTTGATAAATATTATCAATGTCACCTCTGGTAGTATTTTTGAACATTTATATAATATCACTGCTCACAAGTCATTGCTTGCCCAGACTTTTATGTTAAATCTGCCTGCCACAGTTCTCATTTATGATATTTTCTCTTTTAAAAGGGGTAGGTATAGGATTGGCATTTTCTTAAAACTTAAAATAAAAAGAAAATTTTGAATCCAAAAAAATTTTAAGACATAAAAGGTAAGTAACATTAAAGATTTTCTTGTTTTAAATAATTTTTTTATATAAAGCACATATTTTTTGTCGGTGCCATTGGCCAAAAGGGCGACTTCGGTAACACACTTTAATTTTGTTTGTCGTTTTGTATTTTTAAAAATCATATATTAGTTAATTATGCAACCAATGCAAAAAGTAAGTTTTTTCACACGTTTCCCTATTTTCGAATCTCATATACAGGCGTAATTAGTGTAGCAAAAGAAATCCAATATAAAAATAATTTTACCTTTTATGCAAAAAGACATGGTTCGACAAAAAATCAAACAAACGATATGTCGAATAAGAAGCTTCTAGGTTCCAGGCTGTATATTCTTCACATGTGAAAAAGATAAATTTAACAGAACATGAAAATCGTACGTGCGGTGAAAAGGGAGATTTGGAACATTCTATTTTAAGTTACCCTATACTTAATAATTTTAAAAATAAAATATAAAGTTAACAACAGTGGTAAAAATGCCATTTAATTTAAACTATATATTGTCTACAAATATTTTACAAGTATACACATTTCTGTAGCAATTTATAATTGATGCCAAATTAAAATTGTAAATCATTACTGGATTAATTAGACTTAAATTAGAAATAAAAATTAAGAAGAAAAAGGAATAGTAACTAAAAACTATATATATATATATATATATATATATATATATATATATATATATATATATATATATATATATATATATATATATATATATCGTAACACAATTTTACCAGTTAATCTTTATATCACACAACCAAAGGCTTGCACAAAATTTGAATTTAGTCTATTTAGTAAATTTTCAGGATGATTTTTTTGAACATTTTTCCATTCGCCATTTTGCTACGTTGAATTCCTACCAAAATGTTACCAGTTCATTCCTATGTAACCCTTTATTTTTGTGTACCCCTTGAGATAAATAGTTTTTTAATAATAATTTTGTTTACACCTCACTGGGCCGCCATTTTGTTCTACCATATAAGATTTTTACCAAAATATTACAGGGTTATCCCTTTATAACCCTTAATTTTTGCCCAAAATTTAATGGAGTAATTAATTTTATAGCTACGTCGTGAACTGACAGACAGAGAAAACATGTTTTTGTGATATCTAAGGATACCAAAACGGGAATATATATAAAACCTGGGAGGGTGTTTTTTTTTACGATTACAAACATTTTATTTGGCCAAAACTTTATTCGGTCAACTTGAAATCGTACCACAATTTTATCAGTTTATTTCTATAGCACACTTAAGTCTTGCACAAATTATGAAATCAGTCTAATAAGAAGCTTCTCCAGGCTGATTTTTAAAATATTTGATGAACTTCGTAAATCGACCAGTACAAAACGTATTTTATTTTTACCTAATATTGCACCATTGCTTGTAACTATGTCCAGACAGGGCCGGATTATCTAAAAGCTAGTCTTGGGGCTAGCCTCTTACTCCGACCTGTTTAATAAAAAAAATATTTTTCTTTTTTAAAGTAAAAAGCTACATATAGTCAAATATTAGGCAAAAATAAAATATTTGATGAACTTCTTAAACCGGCCAGTACAAAACGTATTTTATTTGTATCTAATATTGCATCACTGCTTGTAAATATATCCAGACAGGATTATCTAAAAGCCAGGCCTGGGGCTACTCTCTTACTCCGACCTGTTTAATTTTTAAAAAAATATTTTTCTTTTTAGAGTAAAAAGCTATATAAAGTCAAATATGAGGCAAGTATAAACGTAACTGTATTTGAAACTACAAAGATTTCGGAAAAAAAGATAATTTGGCAAGGGTATTTTTGGTGTCAACGTTGAAGAATTTACAAACATTTTTTTTTTATATTTTATTCATGAAAGGTATTTTTTCATATTATAAGTATGCACCTGAACCTAGGAAGGCTTATATGTGCTATATTCGTTAAAAATGGCATAATGGTTTAATAATATTCAAATTCCATGTTTCTATTTACACTTCCTTAAGCACAAAAAGTGTGGAGCGTGAACCCAATATTTTACTGCCATAAAATATACAATTCGATTTGTAAATATGTGAGAAGCAAAAGAAAAAGTGAGTAAAATATTAAGAATAAGTTTTTTAGCACAAAAAATGTAAAGCCTAAGGAAAAGAATAGTTACTTATACCCTTAAGGTATTTTACCTTTTATTATTTATTTAAAATAATTTAAACCACTCTCTGCATAGCACTCTTTAGGTTTTTAATATTAGCTGAAATAAATGCATTTGCTTTTTTCTTATAAATATTGCTATTCACAATATATCTTATGTCTCATGGGAGCAAGTTATACAGCTTGATACCCAAGTAATCAACTGACTTTAAAAATGTTGTGTTATTGGGTTTTGGCAGAATATATTGTTGGGCTATATTTATACGTGTAGAATAATTATGATTTATTTGAAGTTTGCATTTTTATGTATAAAATGCAAAACATTACGGATATAAATTGAATCGACATCAAATAAATTTGTATTTTTAAACAAATCTTCAGTGGGATAAAGTTTAGGTTTTTTGAATAAAATTTTTATTATCTTCTTTTGAATTATCCTTAAGGGATTAATATTTGTTTCAAACGTTTTTCAAATTGATATTGCATAACTAATTATGCTTTCCACCAGTGCAAAGTAGACAGACCTTAATGTGTGTGCATTTAGAAATTCAGTAAGTTGGTAGATTTTAAAAATTACCGTTCTTAATTTAGAAATTAACACATCAATATGGGAATCCCACTTTAAATATATATCTATTTTTACGCCTAAGTATTTAATTTCTTTTACTCTAGATATTAACCTATTACAGTTTAGATAGTTGTGTATATTGGTACACGTATGAAGCTTAAGGAAATCCAAATCATTCGGGTAATTTGTATTATTCAAAGAAAAAGTCATAAACTTAGTTTTATCCACATTTAATGTTAACAGGTTAATGTTTAGCCAATCACAAACAATATTTAGTCCAGCTTCAGCTTTACGTTTTACCTCATTCCAGGTATTGTCAGAAAATAAAAGTACAGTATCGTCTGCAAACGTTATTATTTTATCTGGAATAATAAGATCAAAAGTACTGTTGACGTAGATTTGGAATAATGTAGGTCCTATTACTGTTCCCTGAGGTATTCCATAATTTAAAGCTTTTTCGTAATAACATTGACAATTATTCAATAGTGTTTTTTGGTTTAAATAGTTCTTAACGAGAGCCTCTACAATACCCCGGATGCCATAGTGACTTAGCTTTGAAATTAAAATTTCATGAGAAACGGTATCGAAGGCCTTTGCAAGGTCTAAAAAAACCAATAAAGGTCTGCCTCCCTCATTTAAAATACTATGAATCTCACTATTTGCTGCATAAATAGCATCAGTGGTCGATACTCCTTTTTTAAACCCATATTGATTTTTAGAGATTATTTTAAACCTATCTAAATGGCCCAAAATTCTACTTTTTATAGATTTTTCGAAAATTTTTGAAAAATTACTAACTAGAGAAATGGGTCTATAATTTTTCATTTCAAGTGGGTCTCCAGATTTAAATATAGGCTTTACTGCAGATTTTTTTTAATAAATTTGGAAAAACACCAGTTTTAAGTATTAGATTTAAGATATGTACTAACGGCATCAAGATATATGGTTGAGTAATTTTTATCACTTCAGTTTTGATATTATCTGGACCAGAACAATTATTTTTTAAACTAGCAATATTTAACTTAATCTCATTTTCTGTTGCTGAAGAAAAGAATAGAGATTCTCTTATGTTTAAATAAACATTTTTGTCTGCAATATTTTTGTTGTTGATTACTTTAATTGTATTTGCCATATTTGCCCCCACATTAATAAAATAAGAATTAAATAGTCTACATATTTCTGGGACACTTGTACTAATAGATCCATTAGAATTTCTAATTTGATTTATGTCTTTTTCCGGTATTTTGGAATTAGTAGATTCATATATAATTTGCCAGAGTTTCTTCGCATTATGCTTAGAATCTGTTATTTTTTGTTTATAATAATTATTTTTCGTATTCTTTATTAATTTAGATTTTTTAACAAACGTTTCTTTAATTTGTCTCTTGTCTGTATTGCCCTAATTACCTCATCATTAACCCATGGTATTTTTGTTTTAAGATTCTTCTTGGGAACACGCGTCTTTGAATTTTTATTTATTAGGTATTTAAATTTATTAGTAAATAGATTAAAAGCTTTATTGACGTCTGATGTAAGTATAACTTCCGTCCAGTGTTCACGGCTTATAGAGCGTGATAAACTGTGATAGTTGATACTTTTAATTCTACATTCTAGGATCACATTTGCTTTATTTTGTTTTTGGAAAGTGATATTTAAGATTATAGAGTAATGACCCGTTGCTGAAGATTCAAGTATAAACGATTTTACATTAGGGCTTAAATTATTATTATTGCTTATTTTTGTAAAATAGTGGTCAATACAAGTTTGAGACGTTTCTGTTACTCTAGTAGGTTTAGTAATATTTGGGAAATATCCAAGTGTACACAACAAATTTAAGTAGGCGTTTACAATATGATTTTTTTATCAAGGATATCTATATTAATATCACCCAAAAATATGTTAATGTCATTATTTGTTGTCTTAACAATTGTTTCTAAATCTGACATAAATAAAATGGGATCAGTTTACGGAGGTCTATAGCACACTATCAGATTAAAGCTCTTGCCGTGTTTGCAATAACCAATTTTAGAAAAAGTAACTTCATTCAGGCATATATGTTCAACTTTACAAATTAAGTCCTTTTTAATATAAAAAACAACACCATCATTTTGATTAAGATTTGCTGAGTTGTAGTAAAAATTAAAATTTCGAATTTCAAAATTATAAGAATTTAAATGCCACGTTTCAGTTAAAACTAACAGCTAAAAGCTGCACTAACAAGTCATTAAAAATTTTTTGTAGACTTCTAATATTCAAACAAAATATACTGAAATTTTCTAAGGCATCTGTTGCTCTTAAATCTCCCTCGATATTCTCAAATGTCTCACTGTAAACACAAGAAGAAATATCATATGGGTCCACTGTCTCCAAAAGCTTCCGTGCTTCATTCATATGTTTATATAAAATAAAAATCCTATAAAACAAAATTAACTTAAAAAAAATATATATAATATATATTTATACCCTAAGAAGTGATCTAAGTACACTGAATTCCCAAGCTGCTGAAATGAAACCAATTTGCTATAAAAAGAAATAATAAAAAAATAACCATTACGACACTAATCCAGTTAGATGTAAGCAAGTGAATATGTAACAGAAACCAGTGAGAAAAAAAAATATTTCCTTGAAAACACACGAAAAAACATATTTGTTAAATATACTTTTCCACTATATATAATATAATATCTAGGAAATGTTCAGATAAAAATAGGAATATAGAAAATGTTAAATGAACACAATGGGTACATATTATGTTTAAAATGTTAATAACGATAATAGTGCACACCTTAAAAATATAGGTAGTAATTTTATGTTTTAAATAAACATTTTAATTTCCTGTTAATAGCACATTTAGTTTATTTATATTAGTCACCATTTTTGTACTATTGTTTACGCGAACATGTACCAGACCGTTTTTTGTCCATAATTTCCGGTTCCTAAGGCCTCCAGAGCAATCTTTACAATTTCATTTCTTTCTTTTGTTAGATCTTCCCTAATGGTAATTTTAGTTCCTTTTAATAGTCTTTTTTTGTAGTAAATCATATTTTTTACTCTATTTGAAAGAAATTTTATCAAGATCGGTCTGTTCTTTCCGTCTGCTTTACCTCCTATCCGGTGGCAATAATCAATTTCGTTAGTATTTACCTCGGCATCTAGTTTACTTTTAAATAAACTTAAAACGTTTTCCTCCAAATTTTCGTTGTGTTTTTCTTCGACTCCAAAAATTCTTAAAGTGTTCTTACGGCTGTGCTGTTCATTGTTGTCCTTTTCATGTTTTAGTTCCTCCATTTCCGACCTCAGGTCCTGCATATTCTTAACCATATTTTCTATTTTAATCTCGTATTGAGCAAAGAGAGATTTTATTTTATTTTCGAGCTGTTCTGATAATTTATTCGTTAATAATTAAAAATTTATTTATTATTAATTTTTTATAATAATGTTTTATTATAAAAAATGATCCTTTTTATTAGAGCTAACTTTCGATATTTGAAAAAATAATTTCTGGTTTTTGTAAAATTTTGGCTGTCCAAAAATTGAAAAATTAACTTAACAATTTTTTACCTACAAAGTTGAAATTTGACATCAGGTAGGATTTGTCATTTGGAACGATTTATCAAGAGTGACTTTTTTCGAAAAAGTTATTCGTTTCGGAGATATCGGCGTGGCGTCCTTTTGGATATCGAATGATCTCAAAATTGAACTTTCTCTTGTCGGCTATTCCCTCAGGAATTCAGATATCTTTTTCAAATTTTCAGAGAATGTGTCTCTGGGTAATCCCTTTCAAAACTGTATTGCGGTCCTTGGCCAATCTTAAAGGCAAAAAATTTATTAGCGATTATTAGAAGTCGAAATCATTATAACGTATTTTCCAATTGAATAATTCTGTTATTTCTTGACGGAATTTAGTAATTCCTTTTTCCACGTGTCTCCCTTGATAAGCGCTTTTAGAAAAAGTTGTTTTTTCGTGAAAATATTAAATTTTAGATTTCGGAAAAAGTAGGTCAAGTTTGTTACTACGAGAAATACTTGAGATATTGAAATTTGCATTTTGTTGGAAACTCCATTTAATCGATGGAAGGAACAAGATCAGAGGAATGTATTAAATGTAGGGCTGCCAAGGTTTGACTTGACAATTCACGCAAAAAAAAGAAATAAAAAAAAGTGGCAGAACATGGAATGTAAGTTTCAAATCATCCTGGTTTTCGGCGTACAAATGGTTATGTAGTAGTCAAATATTACAAAAATTGTTTTGCTGGCCTTGTTTATTATTTTCCAATAAATATTCAATGTGGAATAAGGAAGGATTTACAGGTATGTTAAATATAGCATAAACATGAAGACTCGGCGGAGCATTTAAAATGCTAATTAATGCTAAAAACATTTGTTAAAAATCAAAGCACTATAGCTTACGCTTTAAAAGAAAATGCTAAACTATATAAAATATATTTTAACGAAAACGTCCGATTAAATAGACTATTTTTGTGTTTGGTAATTGACGCAGTTTTGTACCTTGCAAAATAAGAGTTTGTCTTTCGCGGCCCTGATGAAACTTGAAAACTATTCGAAAACGAAATAATTGAATGCATTTCTGATTATTTAAATGATCATGTAAAAAATAAAATAATGAACACAAAGTTTTTTTTTCTGTGCAAGTGGATGACACCACTGATATTACGCAAACCTCACAGTGCTCCATAATTTAAAGATACGTTAATTAGAAGGTTCAGCAGTCGAGAGATTCTTAGGATTTTATAATGTCAGCTCCGATAGAACGTCGGAGAATTTATATTCTCTATTGGATCAAATTTTGGACCAATTTGACTATAAATATAAATTAATAGTGCAACGTTACGATGGCGCAAGTGTGATGTTTGGGCATCTAAATGACCGTCAAAAAAAAATAAAAGAAAAAACCCGCAGGCTGTATTTGTCAATTGTCTTGCGCATCGTTTTAACCTTGTGATGCAGCAAAGTCTAAAAAATATAATATACATTTTTTTTGCAAAGCTTCCCTCATTTTTTCATCACTAAGCCAAACAAACGTATGCTCTTACATCTGCATCTACGAGGCGTATACTAGCAATTACAGAAACTCGTTGGTCTTCAAATTCGAAGTTAGTAAATATTTGTTCAAGACTGGAATAAATTAAAAGACGCCTTTGAATTTATTACAAACTGTGACGAATCTGATGAAAAATCAATCCGGCTTGCGAAAGGATTTTTAGGTGAGATGAATGATTTTGAATTCACGTTTCTGGCATTAGGGTTTAATGACAATCACGGACATACTATTTGACGTTCTTCAAAAAAAATCGCTTGACATTTATTTTTGCATATCCAATATAAAACGCTGTCGTGAGGAGCTTTGTAAAAAAAGATATAACATTTTTTTAATATCATATTTGATAAAGCAAATTTTATTACAGAAATAAATCATTACAAACGAGAGCTTGCTAAGCTTTCACCTGAAAAAATTACAGCTAAGTATAGACCTCTTTTTTGTGAACTATTGGATCATATTTTAATGGAAATGACACTAAGATTTGTTGTGACCCCATTATTTTATAGTCATTTTACTTGTGAATAGTCTTAAGTATTATATATTCATTAGTCTAGAGATAGTTTGACAGGTAAATGCAATATTTAGACATACATTATATTTCGGCGGAACCTTCCGACAAAAGCTGCTTTAATGGTCGTTTATTGCAAGGGAAATTCTAAGTAAACAATATGTATTTTAAATTCTACTTCAAATTCTATTTTATGCACGTTCTTCCGCCCCAAATATTATTATACCCGAAAAAACCTATCATAAACTCATTTACACTATGTCGATAAAGCCTGGGAAGGTTCAGCTATAAAAACATTAAAAGAAACCATTGTAGTACAGTAAGCAGTGGCGTAGCAAATACTCCCCAAATTACTTTTATAGACACCTTTTTTAATCAATTTTACAGATACGCCACTGCATCTCAAATTAGGGAATTCATATAAAAATAAGTTCTAGGTAGTCAGTATAGAGCAGGTCAGTCATTATGTCAGTACTATATTGACAGTAGAATTAAGTCAGTAGACACAGTAAGAGTAAAGATTTGTTAGAAGTAAGAAGTGTCCCTCTTGTACAGAAGATAATAGAGAGATTTGGAACAAGTTGAAGTGTTTACATTTACTACCAGTGCTAATACAAAATACTAAAATTATTAAATCATAACAGTGGTGGCATTCGGCGAGTAATAAAAATATTAAAACATAACAGATTTCAAGACTTTAAAAAACTTATATTTTTATGTTTGGCAAATTTTGCTAAATTTTCCGAATATAGTTTACATTTTCCGACTGGCCCGTTTGAAAATTTGTTACAGTTATATGGGGAAATATTTTCAAAAAGTCGACGACTTAAAAATGAGCTTGGTCTTATTTTTGCCAATGAGCGTAATTGAAATATATTGTTGCAAGAGCAAGTGGAACAAATTAATGAAAACAAAGATATTTTTACTGAAGCATATAAACTGTTTTCCCTTATTTGGACAATACCGTTGAGAAGCGCTTCAGTGGAAAGAAGTTTTTCTTGCCTCAAACGCGCGTGTAAGAACTTATTTAAGAAATACAATATCTCAAGAAAGACTTACTTCTGTAGGCAATATTTCAATTCAAAAGGAATTTTTGAAGGAGATTAGGGCAACTCATCCATTTTTTGAGGATGTTATAAATAAATTTGTTGCTATGAAGGATAGGAGCATTGATCTAATATACAAAATTTAGGTAAGTCGTTAAAAAATATTCTACCCCTTTCACACAAAAAAATTCTGGAAAAAAAAATTATTGCGATATTTTCTTGATTCTTTAGCACTTCATTTGCTTTTTCACCAGCGAGCCGCCACTGAACTAAATAAATCGCAAGCTGTATGTTCTTTTGCTTTTCCAGTGCACGTTATTCCATTCGAACAGAGAAGAAGCAAAATCACATTAGTAGGAGACCTGAATATAAGGAGTGAATCCCTACCTCCCTACCTTGTGTTTAACAAAACCTCAACGATACTTTCTGTAGCTTCAAATTTAAATTTTAAAAGCACAAACTACAAAGCAAAAAGAACGACAATGTACTAAAAATGCACACTGCAGGTGAATTTTTGCTTTTTGGCATAAATTCAATATGGCGGAACAAAATGGCTGCTTAATTGTTGAAAAAATTATTACTTTAAACCTTCGTAACTAACTTACCTGAAATTTTGCTCATGAATCAAATATTACGTAGAAATCAACTGGTAACATTTTGTTCTGAATCAAATATGGCGAAACAAAATAGCGGCACTGTAAAATATTTCAAAAATCCGGCTAAAAAAACTACTTATTAGATTTACTTTAAATATTGTGCAATACTTAAGTGTGATATATAGATGAACTGGTAAAATTGTGGACGAATTCAAGATGGCGAAACAAAATGGCGGCCAAATAAAATGTTTGTAATCGTGAAACAAATCCCCGTCCAAAGTTTTACATAGCTTTAAATTTTAGCGTTTCTAGATGCCAAAAAAACATGTTTTCTCAAGTCAATCGTTAGGTTTGTCTATCATTTTGCGGCATAGCTAAAAAAAATACTTACCCGATTGACCTCGAATTTTGTTAAAAAATTAAAGGTCTTATGGGTATGACCTGGTAACATTTTGGTATGAATCCAACATGGCGGCCTAATAAAATATTAAAAAATCAATCTGTAAAAACTACTTATTAGATTAATTTCAAACTTTGTACAAGCCTTAAATGTGATGATATACTAGTAAAATTGTGGATAGAATTCAAAATGGCGGAACAAAATACAGGTTTTAAAAAATTACTGTAAAAACTACCCTCAATTATTTTAAATTATGTCCAAAAATCAAGTGTGGCGTTGGTACGAATCCAATATGGCGCCCAATAAAAATGGTTGAAAAGACAGTATATGTATATGTGTTACTAAATGACTTTGTGCTAAACTAAATTGAGTCCCGCTTTACTATTTCTAATAAAAAGAAAGATTTATAACGAGGGAATTTCCGGGTAAAGGAAATTTACCCTTTTTTACCTCTTTTCTATAATACACAGAGTAGTACTGCATAGAGAGACCCAAACCTGCCAAGCCACCGGTTTTGACTTGGCTTTCTGAATCTGATAATAGCTAACTATGCTCTCTCGCACTTTAGCCTCCTTAGACACACCCTTAGTTCTAGCCACTTCCACAAAACAGCGAATAAAAACGCGATTTTTAAGATGTTTCAATATTTATTGTCATTATATACTTAAATATTTTGGACAATCACAAAAAAGTTTTTGATGTAGGCCACTTGTTACTTTGTATGTCAAGTCCATTAGATATTTCCTCTAATATCTCTATTTAAATGTTAACTGAATTATAACTGAACTATTGTGTATTTAAAAACCATGCATAAATATAAAAATCCACAAGCACAAAGTGCTCAAATGGGCCTGTATGGTGTAATTCTAACAAACCGATCTCCTCCTATTACAAGCAGGCTATATCACATTAAATTTTTCTTCAGAACTTAAAATCAATTGAATAAGATTTTTTCGCGTTGATTTTAAAAAAATATATTTGACCGCCATTTTGTTCCTCCACAACTTCACTAGTTTATCTTTATATCATACAATGTTTAATGCAAAATTTAAGGCCAAACTGAATAAGTTCATCTCTATATTTATAATCAATGAATAATAATTTTTTGCCTTGATTTTTGAACATTTTATTTAGCTGCCGTTTTGTTTTGCTATCTTGAATTCGATCTTAGCATTATCAGTTTATCTCTATATCATACTTAAGTAGTTTGTCAAGCTGATTTTTTAAATAAGTTATTAGGCCGTCATTTTCTTTTGCTCTCTTCGATTCATTGGAGAATTATTTTTCTCTTGTTCCGGCATAATGGTTTTTTTCCAAAATATCAGGTCATCCGCATATGAGCCTTACTTTTTGATAAATATTTGAAGTCGATAAGTAGTTTTTAAGCTATGTCGCAAACTGACCGACAGACGAAACGACGAAATTGATAAAACATATTTTTTTGGCATCTGGGGGCGCCTAAACTTGAAAATATCTAAAACCCCCGAGAATGAATTTTTCAGGATTCCAAACCTTTTATTTGGCCGCTATTTTGTTCTGCCATCTTGAATTAGTACTTTCATCTTTATACCACGATTAGTTATGGTATACAATTTAAAATCAGTCCAATAAGTATGTATTTTGCTCCGCCATCTTGAATTCGTACCAAAAATTCATCATTGATTCCTACATAATACTTAATTTTTGTAAAACATTTGAGATAAATTGCGTACCTAAATAATTTTTTAGTAAAAATTTTTTTATAACATTTCAATAGGCCGCCTTTTTGTTTTTTCACATCTGAAAAAATTCCGGAGGTTGATTTTTTCACGATTACAATACGTCCCGTTTACGAGGGAAGTAATAAATTGAATAAGAATTTTTTACACTGACTTTTTTGAACTCAATTGAATAAGAATATTTTTTTTACGTTGATTTTTTAGACATTTTATTTGGCCGCCATTTTGAATTCATATCATAGTTTTACCAGTTTATCTTATATCAGATTTAACGCTTGCCCAAAATTTGAAGTTTTTTGAAAATTAGTTTTCTAGGCTGATTTTTTTTAAATAATGTATTAGGCCGTCATTTGGTTTTGCTGTCTTGGATTCGGACCAAAATATTACACGTTGATTTCAATTTCAACATTTCATTCTTGTGCGAAAATTTAAGGTAAATTGAATAATTTCGGTTTTAGTAATGATTTTTTTAACATTTCACTAGGACGCCATTTGTCCACAATTACAGACATTTTATTTGCGCCATCTTGAATTCATAATCACAGTTTTGCCAGTTCATCCCTATACCACAATAAATTTGAAATGAATCTATAAAGTAGTTTTTTCAGGCTGATTTTTTAAATATTTTATTAGGCTGCCATTTTGTCTCGCCATCTTGGAGTCTTACAAAAGATTCTACCTTAAACTACATAAATAGTTTTTTAATAACAATTTTTCTTAACATACAGACAGGCAGACCGACGGACTTGAGAAAATATGTTTTTCGGCATCTAGGAACCCTGAAACGTAAAGATCTGAAAAAATCTCCGAGGGTGATTTTTTCACGATTACAATACTATCCTTTTACGGGGAGAGTAAAAACAGGTTATAGAAGCGAAATTCTGCTAAAACATATCTATAATTATATAATTTTAAAGAACTTGAGTGTTTATGATATTTAAGAAAGCTGACGCCTATTCCAAATTTTGGTAAAGTTAATTTTTTTCTCCGTATCACCCATGTCAAAATTTTGAAATAAACACAGCATTTTCAAAAAAAATTAATGAGTTTTGGATGTAAGCATCTAAAATATATATATATATATATATATATATATATATATATATATATATATATATAGTATGGTTTTTAAATACACAATAGTTCAGTTATAATTCAGTTAATATTTAGATAAATAGAGATATTTGAGGAAATATCTAATGGACTTGACATACAAAGTAACAAGTGGCCTATCTCAAAAACTTTTTTGTGATTGTCCAAAATATTTAAGTATATAATGACAATAGATATTGAAACATCTTAAAAATCGCGTTTTTATTTGGCGTTTTGTGGAAGAGGCTAGAACTAACAGTGAGTCTAAGGAGGCTATAGCCCAGGCCCTTTCGTCAGTCGAGGCTCCAGCATCGCAACGAAAGTGCGAGAGAGCATAATTAGCTATTATCAGCTTCAGCAAGCCAAGTCAAAACAGGTGGCTTGGCAGGCTTGGGTCTCTCTATGCAGTACTACTCTGTGTACTATAGAAAAGTGGTAAGAATACCCAGAAATTCCCTCTTTATAAATCTTTATAAGAAATAGTAAAGCGTGACTTAGTTTAGTTTAGCACAAAGTCATTTAGTAACACATATACATATACTGTCTTTTCAAGCATTTTTATTGGGTACCATATTGGAGTCGTACCAATATTTATTCAGTTTCTATCTATGCCACACTTGATTTTTGGACATAATTTAAAATAATTGAAAGTAGTTTTTACAGTAATTTTTTAAGACCGCCATTTTGTTCCGCTATTTTGAATTCTATCCACAATTTTACTAGCATATCATCACGTTTAATGTTTGTACAAAATTTGAAATTAATCTAATAAGTAGTTTTTTCAGACTTATTTTTTAAATATTTTATTAGGCTGCCTTATGTTAGATTCATACCAAAATGTTACCAGGTCATATCCAAGAGACCTTTAATTTTTGAACAAAATTTGAAGTCAATCGGGTAAGTATTTTTTTAGCTATGCCGCAAAATGACAGGCAGACCTACGAATTGACTTGAGAAAACATGTTTTTTGGCATCTAGAAACGCTAAAACTTAAAGCTATGTAAAACCTTGGACGGGGATTTTTTTTCACGATTACAGACATTTTATTTGGCCGCCATTTTGTTTCGCTATCTTGTATGTCTCACACTTAAGTATTGCACAATATTTGAAGTCAATCTAATAAGTAGTTTTTTCAGGCTGATTTTTTAAATATTTTACCAGTTGATTTCTACGTAATATTTGATTTTTAAGCAAAATTTCAAGTAAGTTGTTTAAGCAGCTTTTAAGCGATAATTTTTTCAACAATTAAGTAAGCCGCCGTTTTGATCCGCCATATTGGATTTATGCCAAAATGTAACCATTTCAACCAATTTTGACCTTTGATTCTTGAACAAAATTTGAAAAACTGAATAATTTTTGAGCTGTACCAACACATCGACGGAATGAGAAAACTTTTTTTTTTTTGGCATCTAGGGACCATAAGTATATATATATATATATATATATATATATATATATATATATATATATATATATATATATATATATATATATATATATATATATATATATATATATATATATATATATATATATATATATATATATATATATATATATATATATATATATATATATATATATATATATATATATATATATAATATATATATATATATATATATATATATATATATATGCAGTCAATTTTGATATGTTTAATTTAAATCAACGCAGTATTTAAAATTTTCTCTCAATCCATTGATACGAAAATTTTCCATATGGTATATTTCCTGCATACAAGTATTTATGATAAAACAAATCAAAAAATATAAAACAATAAATCGTAAATATTGTTTTATAGACGTTTATGCTAGGCGGTCATAAAACGAGAATTGAATGTTGATATATATTTTATTAAAATTCGGTCAATTTTGAAAAATAAGTTTTATTTAAATCAACGCAGGATATAAAATTTTGCTTGAATCCATTGATACGAAAATTTTCCATATGGTATATTATCTGCATATAAGTATTTATGTTAAAATAAGTAAAAAAAATGTAAAACAATAAATTATAAATATTGTTTGACTTTTATGTAAAAATTTAATGCAAACTAAAGAAAATCGCGATTTTTATAAAAAAAAATCTCGAAAGTAAGTATGTGAAGAACCGATCTAGAATAAAAATGACTTGTATCAAACATTTACCTAATTCAATCAAACTGAGGTTTAAAAAATGTATTATTTTTTTCTTCTATTCATTTTATGTTTTAAAGTAAAACCGCAAAATTTTGTAAATATTATAAATATATTATTTGCATATATTTGATAGAATATTTTAACTCGAATTTTGTACCTTTAAATGAACAATATGAATATAAAAAATATGCT
>JAUTXW010000690.1:215000-238492 GCA_030620095.1 Kuschelorhynchus macadamiae
AATTTACCGATTTTTTAAATTCATATATTCACATTTATATAGATATGATTTTCCGTTTTAAAGTAAATAATATATGCTATAAAACTATGTTGAAATAAAAAATATAACATGTAAACATTTTAATTAAAATTGTTACTCCCGGCAAATCCCAAATTGAGTTAAAAAAATTACCTATAGTGTACGTTTTTTAGGAATAAATTTAATATATTATATCTTAAAATTAAAATTTGTTATGGAACCTATATTTGCAAGTAAAATTATATTAGCATATTATTAAACGTTACTGTAATCTATCCAATTCTGCTTTTTTTCTGAAAAATATAAATACAAGAACGCTACTTTCTTCAAAACTATTTGACACGTACCCACAAAGAGGATATTCATTCTTAATACAAGTGCTTTATTATTTTGTATCCCCCAGCAATTATAACCCTATTTTGATAAAATAAATACGCCTCTGTCCTGTTCATATTATTTTCAATCTATTACCCCTTTAATACATAATATTGTCATGGAATTACAGTTTATAGCACATTCATATACTCTAAAACCTGAAATGTGACATTGGTTTTTAACAAATAAACCGATTCTAGAGCTTTTTTTCAAAAGTTGTAGAATATTAAGGCATTACGTTCCTTTCTTAAACTACATTATGGAATAAAAACAAGCTACTAATTTTTCTTTAAAGTATAATTTATTTTCAACATATTGTTTTTACATCTAACTGTATGAATAGAAAAGACCTAGATGGTTTAGAGATTATCCAAGTTGTCCCTGGACACTAACAATTAGTTCTCTTACGTTGACGTGATCGGGAGTCGCCAAAATATAGAAAGCTGAATCCGCTACATCTTCTGCAGTTAATCCAGGTCTATTTTCACCCATAATTTTCGATGCAGGTTCACCAAATGAACTAGATACAAAGTCAGTTTTTACGTATCCCGGACTAAGACTTGTTATTTTAATGGGTAACTTTTCTCTATTGATTTCCAACCTTACTGTTTCCGTCAATGCTGTAAGCGCAAATTTACTAGCAGGATAAAGACTAAAGTTTGGCATATCAATAACAGTATGGCCAAGAACTGCGTTGATATTAATAATATGCCCTTTTATATCATGAGCTTTCATGCTTTTAATTGCCTCTCTTGTACAGATCGCTACCGCTAATACGTTAGTATCTAGAACCGGTTTCCACTTTTCTATATCTCCATCAATTATTGTGTCAGCATGTAAAATCCCAGCATTGTTCACTAATATTGTGATAGGGCCCAATTCTTCGGAAATTCTTTTAAAAGTTGAAAGTATTTGTTCTTGCTGTGTAAGATCACATTGGAAAGCATGTAGTTTACCTTTTTCTCCACTAAGTTTCTTGGAGTGCTCAACTATAAGGTCCTCTCTCCGAGCAATTCCAGCCACGATAACACCGTATTTGACCAAGCCTTCTGCTATAGCTTTGCCAATACCAGCCGATGCACCAGTAACCACCGCAACTTTACCCGCAAAACGGTCTAATGACAGCGAGTAAGACATAATTTTAAGCTTTGTTTTTAATGTTTGTGTAAAGTCTTGATATTAACTACTAAATGAGTAAAAATTACTTTTTATACGCCGGGCCGGCGGAGCGTGACGACATAAATGATCTGTGCCGTGTATGTTAACAACTGAATTCCAATCGAGGTTCAAGGTTGTCTAATTCCAAGTTTTGTTCTGAAATTCAGTAACGGCTCGTGAGATATTTAAATAGACGGCCGAAATGTACAGGGTGGCCCATTTATCTTGGGACACTACCTTATCTCAGAAAGTATACGAGATGGAGCGAAAAGGGTAATTTGAGTGTTTAATTTATTTTATTCTCATATATACAGGGTACGTCGTTTTTTGTGAGTAGGTACCAACTTCCTTATTTTAAATGAGACGCATAGTGTATCTATACAGATTCAAATTGTACTATTCATGACGCTTTCAACCATATGTAGCTTAATGGGTCTGTGATGCAACGTTTCAGATTTATTGACATTTGTCTTCAGTATGCGGTACATTTTTAGACCAGTAGATAGAAGATATTTTGGTACTATTTGAAACTCTGCCTGAGCCATAAAAAAGACAAATTTGGTGGCTATTTACAGACTAGTACCCAACTTTCAAAATACAAAAAGACGCAGTGTATATAATGTTGAATCTAAATTAAGAACTAAAACAAGAATTCGACAAATATATAACATGTGTCTGCGATGCACCGTTAGAGTTATAGATGACTATCTTCAGTAAATATAGGTACTTCGCTTGGTTCTGTCGCACCCTGTATACATACTTTTTCAAAAAACGACCCAAAAATATGTACAGGGTGACCCATTTATCTTGGGATACTAACTTATCACAGAAAGTATACGAGATAGAGCGAAAAGTTGAACACAAAAGTTAATTAGGGTTTTTGCAGGGTTTAATTTATTTTATCTTCATATATACAGGGTACGTCATTTTTCATAGGCAGGTATCAACATTCTTATTTTAAAGGGAACACCCTGTATATTGATACACATTCAAATAGCGCTATTCATGGAGCTTTCAACCATATATAATTTGATGGATCTGCGATGCAACGTTTCGAATTTATTGACACCTTTTGAAACTCTGCCTAAGCCATAAAAATGTAAAATGTATGTTTTATTTACTGCCTATTACCCAACTCTAGAAATAGAAAAAAGTGACACAGTGTGGCCAAATTTAATTATTTTTCTCAACATTTTCAAAATTAAATTTGCTCATTCTCTTGGAGGGACTTCATTTTCCAAAAGGCATTGGATGATATTTAAAAGCTCTAAGTAACTCTGGGAACTTAAACTGATTAAAAAAATTCTGGACCTACAAATGCCCCACCAAACCTTTACTGAAGTTTTTCATGATCTTGTAACTTTCATAACGTTCTTTTTATTCTCACTGCTCTAACAATGGGTATTTTTTCGGGTAAAGATTTCAGCTTATGCTGAAAATGGCCTTATCAGTCCAAATAATATTAGCAAAGATATTTTCTAGGAAATGACTCTCCATAAAAATATTGCAAAAATCTAACCTGGAGTTGTAAACACATTGTTTCCATTTTTGTACTAGGTAATGTTTAACGGACTTAGATTATATTGTATGTTTATACGACATATCTACAAACTGTTTCACTTTTCTGGATGAAAAGGAACATTTATTAAATTATCACTGCACTATTATTAATATAATTGTTGGATACAAAATTTGTTCAATTGCTTTCATAGGCTATTTTGTAATGTATGCTTTATTTGCTTATTCCAAAAATCTAATAAAATATTTTATTTATTTTAAAAAAGGACGATATTGAATTAGAAAGCTAGTCTTTATTCAAAAGTAATAAATATGTATTAACTTAATAAGTAAACCAATTAAAAAATATTTTACATTAAATTGTGGAAACTGGATAAACTTTGCATCAATTTGAGGCATTTTTTTCGTTTAGTTATGTTTTCATCAACAAAATGACATTCAAATGAAAAATAAATTAAGGAAATCCATCTTGGCGTTGAGCTTATCAAAACTAAATAGTTTAATTTAGGGTAACAACATGAAAATGCATCGAGTTAAAAAAAAAAGTCAACCAATAGTGCTAAAATCGGTATAAAATTAAAAAAGAAACAACTTTTTCCTTTACCATTTTTCAAAATTTTGAGTAAAAGTACATTTTTCTGCCATTTTGTGAGAAAAATGTCAAATTTGACAGGTATCATAAATCACGTGACTAACTTTTTTATTATCATTTGGCATTATTTTTCCAGCAAAAACCTGTTTCCACCTTAAATTTTAGATAAATCAATTATTAGAAAAAAAAATCCCTATCATACTGATTTTATTGATCACACTGGATAAACCTACGGCTAGAAAAAGTTCGGCAAACCAGCGATTTTATTTATTTTTGTATATTTACTATCATATGAACCAAGAATTACCTACATGTTTGATGATAACCAAAATTTTCAGTGGCCTCTTGGACTGTATATCTTTACCAATTTATGTAATATATATTGTGAAGAAACAGACGTGTGTTGATTAATATCCAAAATTACATAAAGAATCAGATCAGCTATTTAAATAAAGTAGAACCCATTCTAAGTAAAATGAGACTACAAAATGGTGATCTGCGATCTCAACTAAAAGTATCTGGGTTTAAAAATATTTTATATATTTGTTGCGAACTTAAGTATTTTTTGAGCATGTCGATCAAATTTGCCATCCCTTTTTTGACAAGTGCTGCACCTCTTTTGGGGAAAAAGATATGCGACATTTCTTTGAAAATTGGCGTAAAGTTGATTTTTTTGGAACCATACTCTTTATAAAACATTAACAGAAAAATATAAACTGATATGTTAATAACCTAAATAGATGTACGTTCATATATATAACTGAGAGAGAAGTTTGGGTTAATACGAAAGAGATAGCGTCATCAAAATTTTACGCAAGAAATTGTTTTTTTACGCATTTTTTCCATTTATTTCATCAAATTCGCATAAGAATATGAATTGCATGAAAACTTGTACTGTATTTGAATTACTAAAACATGAATTTACTTTGAAATTAAAAACACTTAATTTATATACACATTTAATTTTTTTCTCAGCTGACGGCTGTGTAAGTTGTAAGAAACAATTCCCTGGTCCCAGTGGCAGTATTAACGACTACAAACCAGCATCTTCCATTCCAACTTTACCCATTGCAGGAGGCGCCCGTATTCAAGTGACCACTTCCTACCAACCCACCCTCTCAATAAACAAGCTACCAGGACCCACTGGTAGCATTTACTCTAGCAAATCGGTATCCGGACATCCAGAGCCATCTGGCACCGTTTACTTTAGAGGATCTGGAATTGGACATGTTTCTCCAAGTTTAATTGCTACATAACCCGGACCTTCTGGAAGTATACATGACAGCAAACCTGCTAGTATAAGTGAGTTTAAGTAATCCTATGTATATTTTTGTAAAAACCATTTTAGTTTTTAAAAACCTACAAATTCGCGAGATTTTTGTGTGCTTTATCTTAGGTTCCAAAAATAGTAATCGGATGTACAAGGATACTGGTTATATTTAACGGGTTCTACAAGCTTATCTTCTAGGGATACTAAAAAACTATTATATACAAAAGTTTTATCATTTACCGAACCGCCAGGATTTGTTAAAAAATAAATAAGTGACAAATAGTGTTCAGAAGGAACGTATCTAATCTATTTTCTAAATTGATAATCCACTTTCTAAATTAAAACATTAATCTCTAATTTTTATCACTAAATTTACGCGTTTAATTTCCTCTTAAATCGGTGTTCAAACCCAACCGCGCGACTCTGGGCAAGTACCGGATCGTCGTTCTCCAGAGAGAGACAAGAGTATAAAAGAGAAGAACCAATTGAGAAGTGAGAATTCAGCTGACCGAGTGTGTGTGTTCTTCATCCCATCATTAAGGTTTAAGTTAAGACATTGAATTTTGGGGACCGTTTTGGTTATCTATTTAAAATTTTTCTATGCTCAATATTCCTTGTCTTTTATTCCGCTTTTCTGTACTTCGCATACTTTTTTTTGTTCAATTTCGAGCACGGATTTTGATCCTATTTTCAATTTCTTTCTAGCAAAAACAAGAAATATCTGTAATTTCAAAATGTTCAGTGTTTTACTTCTTTAAAAAAGAAAATGATTCATATTAATATCATACCACAAAAATACATTTAACCTCGTTTTATTTCGTTAGAAGTAAATCATTTCAAGTATATCTTATAGTTTATTTTCATTTTTTCAGGAACATACCATAATAAAAGCATCATATTTAGATATTGCTTAAAATAAAATAATTTTGGGAAATTGCATGTTAATTTCATAGGCAATTTATTCATCGGCACTCGTTATCGGCGGACGCTGCGAACGTGAACCGTCACAGCGTCTTTTAATAAATATAGCTTGAGCGTCGATACACAGTGGCGTAGAGTTATTGAATTATATTCTTGGATACCTTTTCATTTCATAAAATTAGGTTTATCTCTTAATTACATTTTTAGTTTATTAATTAACTGGAATGCCTCCTAAGCTAAAAACTCATGAAATTAAACGCAATCTTTGTAAACAATCCTAATAAACGTTTATTATTTAAAGTAAGAGCGTTACGATTTAACGATATGATGACAGATTTTATTAATGCTCATTCCGAGATTTTAGCTGCTTCCAAAAATCCTGAAGGTGAAGATAAATTTAGAATAGAATTTGAAAAACATTTTTTTCTGCAGAAACAATTTTTACTCTTGTTAAGCAAGATTATCCAGATGCGTCGGCTTCTAACGATCCAAATCCAACTGCCAAACTTCCAAAATTTTCGCTGCCGGTTTTTGATGGAAATTTTCAAAACTGGCCTTCTTTTATCGTTTTATTTGACTCGTTGGGTCATAAACGTAGATCATTATCCAATATTGAAAAATGTCAATATTTAATCACTTCTTTAACACGTTCGCTGCCGCCAGAGAGTTCAAAATCATCTCTGAAAACCGTTAAGTTAAGTGTTATTTACTAATATATTGTTGTTTTTTTAGCCAAATCTGCTAAAATAACTGTTATTTTATCATGACGCATAATTGCCTCATTGGCCCCTGAGGTGCTATTCTATCCTTCAAAGCCGAGTGACGCACATGTGCGTTGGGGCAGGATATTTTCTATTTAGTAGTAAAAGAGTCAATTTTTAAAAATTATAAAACTTTATTTCTTTCAATGATTGTTAGTAAGTTTACAAAGGTAACAACTAAAAAAAATACAAAAAAACAAATGGTAAACAAATCGTTTTTTCAAAATCGTTTGTTATAAAAAAACGTAAACTAGTAAAATAGTCTATAAAACTACTAAATAAGTCATACATAATAATTTTGGAACCTAACAACAAAGAATAAAATACAAAAAAAAATGGTAATCAAAAAGTTTTTTTTTAAATTATAAAGAAAACAGAAAGTCATATGCTTATTTCTTCTCAAGATATGCTTTGAAACAACTATCAAGACACAGTGCTGGTTCATCTGGACAAGCGGGGCAAAAATATGATGAATCCTTGCGAATTGTTGTAGAATAGCAATGCTTGCATCTTTTTCTCAAGCGGCGATTTTTAGCATTGAGAGGAAACAGTTTTGGCATATCTGCTTTATCTGAAGCAGCAGCTTTGGTTATTACTTCAGGTTTATCATTCACCAATAGAAGATTTTTTATTATATTATGGCGAAAATCGTAGTAACTTAGCTTTGGTTTGGACGAAAATCTATTGTATAAATTATAACCATTGAGAAGCATCATTGAGATTATGTGTATTCAAATCTTTTTGTACCACCTTAGAGTTTTTCTTTCGCATGTATAATAGGCTAGCATTTGATCTTGGCGGTCAACTGCGGACATATTTTTATTGTAATTTGTTATAATGTTGGGTTTTTGTTTTTCCTCTCCTCTCTTGCTTCGTATAGTTTCCATTTCACCGTCAAATTCCGTTGATAAAAACAAAACTTCCCTCTTATCCCGCCACTTTCCAACTGCGATGTCTGAACTATATTTTATTATTTTCTCACCCTTCTTAAGTTTTTTAGATGTTACTTCCTTAGGATTTCCTTTTCTGTTTTGGCGTAATGTTCCGGTTACATACGTATTTCTCAGTAGCAGTTCTTTGCAGAGAGAAATGCTATTGTAATAATTATCCATGTAAATAACATGTCCTTTATCAAGATAATTATTTGCCAAACAGTTCACAACACTCGCAGCATGACCCATTTCTCCTTTCATATCTCTCTCTTCTCCTATGTATATTCTTACTCGTAGTATTAAACTATTAGGCTCTGTCAGAACATAAAGTTTTATTCCAAACTTATGTTTTTTGTTTTTTATGTATTGTCTAAATATCAACCTACCTCTCCACAGTACCATTGACTCATCAATTGTAAGCTCTTTGTTTGGATAATATATTTTTTAAATTTTGTTGTTGAAATAGTCTTGCAGCCACCTTATTCTACATAATCGGTCGTTAAATGCGTCATCACCCATTTTAGGGTTTTTTGCAAAGTGAAAGCATCTTAGAATTGAAAGAAAACGATTTCTGCCCATGTGTTTTCTAAAGCACTCTAAGTTATACAATTCGTCAGTTTTCCAATAGTCTTGTATGCGTTTCATTTGTATGTTTCTCATATGAAGCCACAACCCTAGAAAAACCTTTATTGTTTGGATATCAACCGGCTTCCACTCAGTAATTCTTGATGTAACTTTTGTGCGTTTGCTCAAGAATAGTTCTTCGGCATATTCGTTGGTTGCAGAAATTATGTTTTCGCAGAAATCGTCCGTAAGAAATAAGTTGAAAATGTCCATGGGCTCATCTGAATTCAACACTACTTTTAGTCCAGGGTTTACGGTAAAATCAAAATTTTTGAGATTAGGGTTATCAGTCCAAATATCAGCAGGTAACACGTTATTATCTGATATATCCGCAGATAAATCGTCATCAATTTGGGGAGATTCGTCTGGCACATTCACACTGTCCAAAAAAAAGTCACTGACACTACTTGACCTCGATGAAGGTTCGTACTCGCTCTCCGATTCTTGGTACGGTTCACTATCAGTTTCTGAACAATTTGCTAGGAATTCTAATTCCTTTTCGGTTAAAAACCTTTGTTTGTACTGTTTTTTAGGCCTAGATGGCCCTGGAATTTCACCATCCATATTTTACTTTTTCAAAATCCGTTTGCGCTAAAACACGTGGCAGTATACTTAGAATAAGCCGACGCAAAACAATGCACCCTCACTGAAAGCTGAGAGAGAACTGAACAATACAAATCAAACGCGAGCTCGACGCACATTCGCGTCATCGGCCGGTGGGGATAAGCCAATATGACGCATAAGTACATCGACAGCCAACGTGTTAATTAACGAGCCTCTTAATTTAGTAAAAACAATGCCAACTGTAACATCACTTACTATTCTTTGATAGGTATCAAGATAAAAGAAAGCCTGCAGACTTTACTATTCTAAAATTAACAATTTTCCTAAGCTTTGTGATGAATCACCAGAAAAACTTAGACTATTATTAAATACATTTTCAGTAAACTTAAATGCACTTGCAACTCTCTCGTTTCTTGTGGTTGATTCGGACTTTTTATTGTTCAATATGATGATTTCTAAACTAAAAAATGTAAAGACATTTTTATCCAATCAATGTAAAGCTTTGGATTCGGCTTTTTGGCGTCTGTCGCATAACTCAAAAAGTTCTAAATCAAGGAGTCCAGCATTTGATAAAGCTTCTGTTTCTTTTGTTAGTGCTGGCTCAGATCAAGTGTCTCCACGGCATGCAAATAAATGCTTATTCTGTAATAACTCACATTCTATATACAAATGTTACGCTTTACTTGCTCACAGTCTTCAAGAGAGGTATAATATCATCAAAAATAAAAAAATATGTGTAAATTATTTGGGTTTACATGCTTTCAAGGACTGTTCATCCTATTTTACTTGTAGGATATGCAAACAAAAACATCATTATTTGCTTCATATTAACAGAGAGTCGTTCAGTTCCCCCCAGAATGGAGATCTTTCTCCTCGAGGATCTAATAATAACTCTGTTCCAGAGCCTCAAAATTATACCTTTTTCTCTTTTGTTCAGTCTTTTACTAGTATGTTGCCTCCCACTGGTTTAGCTCTTTTATCTACTGCTCAGGTTGATATAATGGACGCCTTTCGTCAATATTGTTTTAACACAGTGGTGGTCACTGCACAAGAGCGCAATAACTGACCTTTAAACTGCCACGTGAAGCCTATGCACGACACGAGGTTGTAGACGTCAAGTTGATCCAAAGGACTGCATATAATGCTGAAACCCTTTTTGAAATCTTTTCAGTACAATTCTTCCAGATTAGTCGAAAGTCTATTTTGACTAGTTTTTTCACTGTTTATTGATCTATCTACAAATGTATAAAGACAAGATAGTTATAGCAGCAATAAATGAGTTATAAGGGGTCTGTGAGCAATATATCAACAAAATATACGCATTAATATTTGTTTTATTAAAATTATACGAATAGTTTTCTTATTTTTGATCAGATTGAGACGTTTTTTTAATGATGTTAAACATGTATTAATATGTAGGAAGAATAAAAGTTCCTAGGTTTGCTAAATGAATTGTAAATTGAAACTAAAAATAATAATTCAAAAGTAATTTTGTTAAAACTGTTGGCTATAAACAGATGTATGAAAAACAATTATATCTTTCTAAACGTCTCTATTTTATGTGAAATGCAGGTACCGCTGCAACCTCAAGTTCATATTGGACAACAGGGTCGGTTACCAATCTTCCTTCTTCACATCCAGTGGTAGTTCCTGTCTGTAATTATTCGCCTGGCTCTCCAAACAAATGTAACTCTGGCGTTGATCAATACGGCAGTCAATCTGCCGCCTAAGCTGGTGCCAATGCAGCTGGAGCCCAAGTAATTTTAGGAGGTGAGTTAACATATACAGTATTAAATATAAGCGTAATCCTAAAACTTATAACAAAATTTAGCCGAATGTGACGGTCACATAGAATTATGTTTGTTTTTTACTCTATAAAATGTAAGGTGTTGACTAATTTTATACAATTTAGGAAGTGGATCATCTGGATCATACAGTGGATCAGGCTCTGTTAACCTTATTTCTTCTTCTCATCCAGTTGTAGGCCCTATCTGTAGTTATTCCCGTGCCTCCCCAAATAAGTGTAATTCTGGCGTTGCGCAACAAGATAATCAATTTACTGCGGCCAATGCTGGCGCCACTGTAAATGCTGGAGCTCAAGTAATCCTAGGAGGTCAGCAAATATTAATTCTGTTTAGATACAGGCATAGTAATAGAACTTTTGATAATTTTAATTTCCTCAACTATCTTCTACAAAGAAATATTTTTTGCTAACTCTAAAAAAAAATAATACCTGTATTAGTTTAAACATCTTTATACCTGTACTAATTTCAGACATGCACAGCTTGTTGGCTGTTTTCAAATTAAACAAACTTAAGTATACAAAAAATGCTTAAGAGGGAGTAAGTGAAATTATACCTTTATACAAGGTAAAAATTGCCCAATAGGTTCCCTTTTTCTTCGTATATAACTGAAATCATTATTAACACACACACGGCAGTATACGTACAAAATAAACACTCTAAATCTGGGAGACATTATATACTAAGGTCAGTTTTCAAACCATATCGAACAAGAAGCCTATCAGAAAACTAACAGCAACAAAGGGTCGACTTTCCATGAAGATATCCCTCAGGAAACGGACAACACTCAGAAACCAGTTACGAAGAGGACCACTGCAAATAATATGCCTCTACCTCGGGCGGAAAACATCGCTACGGAAACAAACAAAAATAAACGGAAGGCTAAATACAGCCCAAGATTTACTAGAAGCACAAAAAAATAAATATTTGTCATATTCTCTCTCTTTTGCCCATGAATAAATTATTTTATTTATATATAGGATAGTTATAAGATATTTATAAAGATAAATGATAAGTTATTGTTCTATTCAATATATTAATTGGTATTTGCTGTTTACTTTGAATAATAAAATAAGTTATGAGTAAGCGCTTTTTACATGATACTGTTGATATACTGGATCACTATTTCAAACATGAAACTTATGTGTGTGATTCTATTAATGAAAAAGGTTCATTTATAGGTGATAATTCTATATTGAAAATGGTTCACTTGAATATTAGGAGTCTGAGAAAAAATTACGATAACTTAATTACATATCTGCAATATTTAAACACCGAATTTGATGTGATGTGTCTATCGGAAACTAACATTCTTAATGAAACAAAAATGTTTTCACTAAAAAGTTATGATATTTTTTACAACGGCAGTAAAATAAATAAATGCGACAGCACACTCGTATATGTAAAAAGCAATCTTTCCTGTACAAAATATAGTTACAATTCGGAACACAAAGTTTCTTAACATAAACTGCTCGAAATTGAATACTAAAATTAATATAACGGCAATGTATCGCCCACCGGCCACTAATTTGCAGATTTTCTCCAAGATATTGACACATTAATGGAAAAGCAAAAATATAACTTTATTTCGAATGGTATAGCTTGTTTGGTAGGAGATATAAATATTAACCTATTCTATAACAATGCTAATACAACTTCTCTATATCTTAATTATATGTACGAAAATAATTTTTATAGTAAAATAAATGTTCCTACTAGGATAGATAAGAACTCAGCTACTTGCCTTGACCATTTTTTTGTTAGGGTAAAAAATTATAATCGATTTAGTATAGAATCTATGGTACTACGTAGTCGTTTAACTGATCATTTTACAATAATCCTTAATTGTAAATAAAATAGTTCTCAGCAGGAAGTGGTTCAACAAAAACAAAGTCTTATTAAAAAGTAGACGATAAAAAATAACGGAATATATAAAAAATGAAGACTGGCAGAAACTATACATAATCGATGAGAAAAATGTGGAAGAAAAGACAAATATATTTATAACAATATTGAAGAGCATCATAGAAAAATCTAGTAAATTAATAAATGTCAAATCAAAACACTGAAAAATAAAGCCATGGATTACGCACGGAATTATATGTTCCATTAGAGAAAGAGAAAAACTCAGAAAGAGATGTGTCTTACAGCCAAATAATCCAAATTTAATGAGTACTTATCGAAAATATAGAAATTGACTTTGTACTATGATAAACAAGGCAAAACATTATAGATAAAAAATATTAGATAATAAAAATAACACAAAGGAGACATGGAACACCATAAAAGAAATAGTAAATGAAAACATTCGTAAAGATAACCCAATAAAAGCAATAAAAACTGAAAATAGGAATATAACTAATGACGACATAGAGATCGCAATGAGTTTACAAAATATTTTAGCAAGATTGGAGAGAAATTGGCAGATTTCATAGTTCAACCAATAAATCGATCTACTTACGACCAATATCAAGAGAAGAAGATTTAATTAAGCAGATAAACTTACTTAAAATGAAGGCGAGCAGTGGTGAAGATGGAATTACGGTAAAGATGTTAGTAGTTATAATATGGGAGCGCCTCCTCCTCCTCCTCTTCCTCTCTCTCATGTCCCTCATTCTTAACTTCCTCCCCTTTTATTCTCATTCGCATCATATTTTTAATTTTTTCTCTTTGTTCTCCCACATTTGATTTTGCATTCTTAAGTCTTATAAATAGGTGCATCATGATCATTTTAGTATGCCGAGGCACATTTACTAAGCTGTGCTCGAGTTGCGTAAAAAGTTATTTTTGAATTTTTCCACCAATTTTGTATAAAACAAAAAGAAAAAATGTGTCAAGTAATAAGTGAATTATGTGTAATCGCGAAAAATTAACTACAACTATCAGACAGTTAAAAGTTAAATATCTCAATTTCTTTGAAGTGATTTCGAAAGATGAATACACCAAGCTGTTTTATCCACTGAAACGAGATTATTTGGAAGCAATTGACTGTTGTGATGATTATTTAGAAGGAATTATAAGCCTTACTACGTTTTTCAATACATTTGGGAAATCATACTTTGTAGGAGAATTAAGCCACCTAATAGAATTTATAGGAGAAGATTGCCAATTTATACCTGCTATTATTGCAACCCAAAAGAGGTTTCAATTATACGAAGATAAAAAACAGGTATTATCAAAGAAAGTTAATCCTATTCGCAAGAGACGTCCCCCTACATATTTAAAATATTATGTTAAATAAATGAAATGGCTGAGTTGCTGATTGCAGTTAAATTATTAGAGGAGAAATTTAGTAATCTTTCAAAAACCTATTTCTCATATTGTATGGCAAGTGGTCCGGAGTGGATAGACTTTTATTGTAATCAATCTGAGGAATTCGTAAAGGCTGCCCTCTGTTGCAACAAATACATTGAAACATTAAATTTTTTTCAACTTATTCAAGATCTAAAAGATATTGGCTTTGGTTACTATTTAAAAGACTTGAAGCAATTTATTGACGAGGATACTATTCTTCAAGAAATTGAAAAGGAAGAATAAATTTAATAATATTTACAATGGAGCAAATGGTTACTGAAATGTATGAAGAGTTTATTATATCTGCTGCATACTTCCAATATTTATCAATTGTAGGCGAAGAAGACGCAGAAGCACAAGATTTGTCAGCATATGTTAATAATATAGATCAAATGGAACAATGTAAATTAGCCGCTAAATTTTGTAATGATTATTTAAAATATAAAAATGAGTATGAACTTTTAAATGAATTTAGAAAATTAGATTTAAGGTATCATATTAATTGTATTCAATCATGGTTGGTTAATGCAAAATAAAAAGGTAATTAAGTTTTTTTATATTTTTATTCATTCATAAAACAATTGTCATATAAAAATAACACATTTGTCAAAGCACACATACAAGGTGATTTTGAATGATAGAAGCATTTTGGTTCCATTAGCTTTAGCGCTGGTTGTTCATCTATTTCAATCACAGGCTTTTTAGAATATTTCTGTATAAAATCCTTTTTTTCGCTTCCTTTTACAAAAACAAAATCTGCTTTCTTCGTAAGTGTTTCAATTATTTTTGGGAAATGATGTAATGGAGTAAATCCATTATTCCAATGTATACAATGATAATTTTTCGTTAACCATACCGCCTGCTTGTGACAATCAGGTGAAAGAAACTCCATTGGAAAAGGCCTTTTAAAAATGTAATGAGTCATTTCATAACCATCAAAAGCTGCAAGCTCTTTCGGTATAAATTTATTTTTTTCATCCTTGAATCCTTGAATATCTATAACCAATCTCATATTTTCAAAGCAGTAAATTTTTTAATGAGACTTTTTTTACTTGAATAATTTGCAATTTCTTCTTTCAGTTGATTAATTTTTAAAATAAATTTTTCAATTTGTAGTTGTAGTTTTGATGTCATGACTAAAACTAAAAGCTTTTGAAAATTTCTTTAAATTAAATCGAAATATGAAAATAGTGGGGATAAAGTTTATAATTGTTTCACAATTTTAGTAAGAGGGTTGTAGCTAAATAATTTGTCATGTAAAATAAGACAATAAGCAGAAGTATCTTTTTTAATTGCATTGTGTGTCTCAAATTCAATTCTCATTACTACGGATCCCGTTTGAATTGTTTCTTTTTGATGGGAGCAATCAATATGTGTAATAGGACTAATGTTTTTGAATTGTTCAGGATTAAAAATGGGTTCATTTGGAACACCATAGTAAGACTGTCTAAAGTTGGCAAACATTTCGTATAAAGCAGAAAATTTGTTTTCTTCGAAATTTAAGTACAAATCGTGATAAGGATATCTTTCAGAATTTAAATATACTCTAATATTTGACAAGGTAATATTGTCAAATTTACTCATATCTTTAACAATTTTCCCTTTTCTGTTTTCTTGAAAGCCAATCACAACATGACGAGGAGCTTCTAGTTTACTAGTTGTTTTTACCGGCCATGTGTGACGGGTTGTTTCGGTTAGAGAAGAATATTCAACAAGTTCCCAACTCCTGAATCCTATCAATATATCTTTATTTGATTCTAATATTTTTGATAGAGCAAGTTGTTGTGGCATATCAACTAAAATGTGAGGAACTTTCCAATAAATTTTATCGAAAGTAACCAATGGAGTGTCAGGAGCAGTAACAAGGTGTGCCGGATCTTCTTTGAAAATAACACCATCTAAATCATCAGTTGATCTAATAAGAACCAATTCCTGTTTCATATTCATAATAATTTTTCTGTAATCTTCAAAAAATCCTAAAAGCATTTTTAGTGGTATGGATACGGAGAATTTTCCATCATTATCAACTAAAATTGTATCACCTTCTTTCCGATGTGGAAACCAACCTGCATTTTCCAGTTTTAAACTTTCGTTGGTATTGTGAGAAAGGTAGCTTTTTAAGGTTGATGCTAATCCAACATTTCTTATTGAATCTATAGTAATTCCGTTTAGTTCATAGCGGATTTCTCTGAACAAAAAGGCTATACCATTGTTAATAAATAGCAATTCTTTCTTATATTTACCTTCTGTATTAGTTAATTTTCCTTCGATATAAAGTAAACTATCTGATGGTAGAGTGTAAGCATCGAGTTCTTGAATTGGGATCCTTATTTCATCATTGTAATCGAATTTTGAAGAAATATATGGTTGATATGTGTGAAGCTCAGAACTGACGATGGAATTGTCTACATAAAGCTTTTCGTTTACGTTTAATATGTTCATTATTTTAAAACAGTGAAACCCAAGGATGTGAGAAATTTACGATTATCTCGTCTTAACTTGTTGGTGTTGGATTTGATACTGAACTGTTGTTTAGGCTTTTTCTTTTTATAAGTTTTTACTTTGTTGATAGTGGTAGGGGCAAGTCTCATCCCAAGGGCTCTATTATATCTAACAACCATTTTATATTTCACTTGTTTGTAAATGCAACCTTACTGTTATAGTTTCTCCTCTAAAACTGATAAGTTCTCCGTCTTGATCAACTATTTTAACTGTTATATTGTTAATTGCTTTGACGCTAACTGGAAAATACAAAATGGGCAAAGGAGATTCAACTATTTTATACCCTGGAGCTACAGTTGGATAAAACTGGTGAATAATATGAACAGGTTTACCATTATTGTAAGAACCGACACAAATATTACAGTCAATACAAATAGCATTCACCTTAGTTATTTTTGCAACATTATCTGATTCTTCCTCTTTCATAGCTTCTAGTATCCTGCTATTAAAACCCAACATTTTTCCTATCGAATCTTCCTTGGTAAAATCAATTATTCTACTACACATTAAAAAAGTTTTTAGAGTATTAACATTTGCTTTTAAAAGAAAAAAAATTTTTTCATTCGGAAATAAATCTTCTATACTTTCTCTTATGTATGTTTCTATATCTGTAATGTCATAAGTTCCGTCGGGAATAACAATTACTTTATTATCTATATAAAATTTATTATATCCTTCTTTTATATTGGGGATAGTCATAAACGTTTCAAAATCAGCTAAACCCAGGTAATATTGTTTTTCATCCTCTAAATATATGGGCGGATTAAAATCAGCAGACAAAACAGAACTGTTTCCTGATATGGCAATTGTGGTAGACATTGCAGTTTATTTATGAATGAGATATTACAATAAATAATGAGTTTATATATTTTTTTGCAAAAATTTTAGGGATAGTTGACCACAGTTATATGAATTAAATTTTTGTTTATTTTCATAAGTATAAAATACATCCACTTTGCCATTCGAATTAAAATATTTGAGAAGTTCTAAAGGTGGTTTTAAATTTCCATAACTATCAAAATATATTACATTTTTGTTATTTTTAATATAAGCAGTCCAATGAGATCCTTTATTTTGTTTTTTATCCAAATTTACAATACCACATTCTTTCAGATTAATTTTTTTTGGAAGTTCATCGAGCATAAAAACACCTCTAAAGCCAGTTATTTTTAACAGCTTTACATATTTAATAATATCATTGTTCGTAAGTGCTCTTTTTGGAAAACTTATTTTGAGTTTTTTTTTTGTCTGATTGCTTTCATTTTGACGGATCCTCCTTTATAAGGTCTAATAAATAGTCCCTTTCCTTTATATGGTCTAATATATAATCCTTTACCTTCTTTAGAAGCATTTTCCATTGCAATATTATGTCTATGTATTTCTTCTAGTTGCTGTTTAGCTGCTTTAGCATCATTTACTGCCTTAGCAATTCCTGCCGCGCCTCCACCTAGTGCACCCAGGGCGCCAAGAATGGGAAACAAAAGAGGTAGAAATCCTCCAATTTTTTTGGGTGTTCGAATGATACGTTTTTTTCTCAATTTAAGTTTACCCCCTTTTGTATTTTTTAATCCCAAACCGAACTTTCTTTTACCCTTCATTATTCCTGCAACACTTAAAGCTGCAATTTTTTCACCAATAGAAGAATCTTTAGCTTTTACCCTATCCCAGGCTTTTTTTTCTAATATTTGGTCAGATATGTGTCTTTTTGATAAATCTTCAGTCTGAGAGTAAGATATATCATGTTCTTTGCAAGCGGAATCCAATGGATTTACACCAACGTCACCTCTAGTTAATCTTTTTTCCAAGTTGGTGCCGGGACCACAATAATTATATCCTGGTATATGAACTTCGAAAGGTAATTTACTAATTAATTTATTTACTAAACCAGAGCCTTTTCTATTACGTCTTTTAATAGTTTTTTTCAACTTATGACGACCCACAGTCATTGAAGTTCTTTTTATACTAAAAACACATTGACATTTTTCTGGTATAAATACTTTTACAGCTAAAAATATTTACTAGTGTGATTAAGAATGAGGATTGAAAAACAAAAATTCTCATTACCAGTAAATAATCATGACGAAAAAATTTTAAGTAAACAGTTGAGAAAACATGGTGACTTATTTTGCGGTGGTTCAAAAAGAGGGCTTATAGTTGGTTGCAGTGGTAGCGGTAAAACCAACGTTATGCTTACACTGCTCGAGCATCCTAATGGAATTAGGTTTGAAAATGTCTATGTTTATTCAAAGTCATTAGATCAACCAAAATATGAATATTTAAGGAAGTTGTTAAAGCCTATGAAAGAAATTGGATACTTTGAATATGATAGCGATGAGAACATTATTTCACCTCATGAGATAAAGCCAAATTCCGTTATCATTTTTGATGATATTCCTTGTCATAATCAATCTATTATTAGGGACTATTTCACGCATGGAAGGCATAGAAACACCGATTGTTTTTTTATTTTTCAAGGATATTCCTCAATCCTTAAACGTCTAATTCGAGAAAATGCAAACTTATTAATTTTATTTAAACAGGACTGTTTGAGTTTAAAACATATATATAATGACCACTGTATATTGGATATGACATTTGATCAGTTTAAAAATATTTGTGCTAACTGTTGGATGGATCCATATGGCTTTCTTGTAATTGACAAAGATTGTGAAGTAAATCACGGCAGATATAGGAGTAAATTCGATTCCTTTATATATTTATAAAAGTAAAAAATTTGCAGTTTTATTTCATTTAAAACTTGTACAGCATGGATAAACGTTTAGCTCGAGAATTAATAAAATCGAGACAAGCCGTGAAGCAGAAATATCAAAGCTTGAAATTAGCTACTTCTACTGCTCAGTCCGAATTAGAACAAACTTATAGACCAATAACACAACCACTTAAACAGCTAATTTCAAGTATTGGTAAATCCGAACCATTCGATTTAAAAGAAGAAAGAGTTTCAAAGTATGAAGAATTCAAAACACCTACAAAGCTTTATAAAACATCAACTCCGACGAAAAATATTCAGAAAACAGGAAAAACTCCGTTACTCCCTACAGAACTACCAACATTTTTAAATGACAGTAGTATCACTTCTTCCTCTCCTGTAGTACAACCATTGTCATCAACTGTTATAGCAGAAACTTCAGATCCTTCTAGTGACACAACAACAAATTTAAACTTGTCAGACATATTGGAACAAACTAGAAAAACAATTCAAACCTATGTTGGTACACCATCATATAAAGATTACTTAGCAGATTTTCATGAATTACCCAGATCATATATTGATGAGGGTGTGAAAGATACACAACATAAATTTGACCATTATTACGGAATAGTTCATGACCTCGAAACGGATAAGTTTTCTTTTGGTTTAACACAGATACCGGTAGAAATTATTGGAAAGGACATTAAAGTGGGAGGAATAACGTACACAGGCACGCCAGGTTTATACGAATTGCTTTTCAAAAAAGAACCGATAGGTTATAAGAAGGAAGATTTAGATAATTACATGAACATTCTAGCTAAAACAAATGTATATCGTAGGAATTTTGATTCAAATGAACAAGTTCAAGGAAATACATCACACAAATATGTTACAATAATAGGACCATATTTACAAAGAAAGGGGATTACAAAGACAAAAACCTTGCCAAGATTAGTTACAGCATTTAACAAACCACAACCTCCGTTTAGAACAACTAGAGCCAAATCTACAGGAAAGGGATTAATTTTGAAAACAAACAGATCAAATACAGACTATGTATACTGGAATAATGTAAACGAAATTGTTGATAGGCTACGTTTATTAATTTCATCAAGTGATGCGGGAAATAATGCTCATAGTAACGAGATTATCTCTATTATTGAAGAATTAAGAGAAGATAAAGTAATACTATAAATAACAGCTATCAAATATAATCATATTTATTGTTTAATGAAAGCTCAACATGACAGTTGATAAATTTGGACGCCATATTTCAAAACAAAATCAAGAGAGAATAAGTGACATTAATAATTTAAAAAGGAGATTAGGTGAAAATGAAACAAATAATGAAATCTTTGCTAAAAAGCTTAAGGTTTTTGATGAAAATTTTTTAAAGTATGAAAACCAGATTAAAGTATGTTATACCTCAATTGAAAACGTTAATAAACAGTTGCTAACGCTAAATCAAATAAGTAAAGATTTGCAATTTTTAAATGAACATGTTAAAAAGGAAGACAAAAAATTAAGTGATGATATCAACAAAATTAATAAAATAATGGAAACAAATATAAGAGAAGTAATAATTGAAAAACACAAGGAAAAAATTAAACAATTAAGAACTTTTATAAAAAGGTTAGATGATGAAAAAAAAGAAATCAAAATAGCATTCTTAACAGTAGAACAATTGACCAACTCACTTTGGAAGAAAATCAACAATATATTTCCTTGGAAAATATAATGTCCAGTGTAATTAAGAAATTAGAACAAGAATTAAATAAAACAGAGGAGGAATTAAAAAATAGTGATAGTAGATCAACTACTTTCTTAACTGGAGAGATAAAAAAATCCTTTAATGCGTTAGAAAAGGAGATTACTAAAATTAGTAAAATTTTAAATGAAAAAAGTTATACAATACAAATTGATAAATTGAATGAATGGGAAAAAACATATAAAAGTTATATTTCGAATTATTACAAAACATAGAAAGTGAACTTCCTTAAAATTGAATAAACAAGTTTGTTGTCATGACAACCGTTAAACAGCAAGTCGTTAATGAATTACATAAACCTGCTAGAAAAAACTACAAACGCAGAAGGGTGGTAGTGAAAGGGTTAAATGATCTTTTTCAAGCTGATTTGGTTGAAATGTTACCCTATGCCAAATTTAATAAGGGATTTAAATATATCTTGATTACCATAAATGTATTTTCTAAGTATGTTTGGGCCGAACCGTTAAAATCTAAATCTGGAAAAGACGTAACAGCGGCAATGAAAAAAATATTAATCAGTGCAAAAACTCCACCAAAAAACTTGCAAACGGATAGAGGAAGAGAGTTTTTCAATGTAAATTTTCAAAATTTGATGCAACAATTTCGAATTAACCATTATAGCACGTTTTCCAATTTGAAAGCGAGTATAGTAGAAAGAGTGAACAGGACTTTAAAGAATAATATGTGGAAAATATTTAGCATTCAAGGAAATTACAAATGGTTTAATATATTAGCGGATATTGTAAAAGATTATAACAATACAAAACATTCTTCAATAGGAATGAAGCCAAAACAAGTAAATAAAACAAATGAAAATAGAATCTTGAAATCTGCATTTACTCATGCTAAAACGTTAGATATAAAATCTCCAAAGTTTAAAGTGGGTGATCACGTACGAATAAGCAAGCATCGAGAGGCATTTTCAAAAGGTTACACACCAAATTGGTCAAATGAGATATTCCACATTAAAGAAGTTAAGATGACAAACCCTTGGACATATTTAATTCAAGACGAAGATAATCAGGACATTCTGGGTGGTTTTTATGAGCAAGAATTACTAAAAGTAAAGCATACCGATGTGTATCTTATTGAGAAGATTTTGAGAAGGAAAGGAAACAAAGTTTATGTGAAATGGTTAGGACTTGATAAAAAATATAATACATGGATTGATAAAAAATATTGTTTAATTAAATTGAAATTAAATTTTAGTTAAATTTGTTTTATTTCTGTTCCTCACTTTATGCTTTAGCTGATACAAATTACAAAGTCTTAATGTGCTAATTAATTTCAAATAAAATTCACATTTACTAAACTAAAATTTTATTAAGTAAAACATCAAATACAATTTTTATTAAAACGTGTCAAATATATTTTATTTCTATGTTCCTCAGATAATATCGAATCTAGAATAAGTTTACAATCATTTATTCTTTTTTCAAAACGGAGTCTATCTAAGTACCACATCTGAAAGTTACTCCTACGGGCTTGTCTGTAAGCAAAGCTCCACTTCACTAACACATGCACCTTATTGTTCTCTTCCAGAAAAGATATTGTTTTCTTCGTAATATTTTCTTTTTGATCCATTTTCATTGTTTTCTTCGTAATATTTTCGTTTTGTTCCATTTTGCTTCAATTTGTTTTCCATTTGTTCAGGATATAAAGCAAGTAATTCCATCATAGTTGAAACATTTTCACTGTTAGGATTTTCTGTTGGACTTATTATATTATAAACATGCGTACACAAGTCGCCACAATCAGATGAAATATTATTTTGAAATATTTTGAAATATGTATTGAATTCTTGCCTTTTAAGTATAGATAATCTATAATCAATAATTTCCTTTAATCGCCACAAATTGTCCAAAGACTCTTGTCCTAAGTATATGAAGTGTGGGCCTTTTGTAATTTGTAGAACAGGGGTATCATTTATTTTCTGAACCTGCAGATGAATGTTGTTTATATTCACACTGGTTTGATCAACTTGAGGAAAGTAGAAATTGTTTACAATAATTCCTTGATGAACACAAATGTCTTTCCAATTTTCTTCGGTTAGTGCGATTGAAAATCCAGTTTTTCCACCAATTACAATTTTTGGAGAAAAATCATTTAAACTAATGCCAACAAGAACAAATTTTGACAAAGAATTATTTAAAAAATAAATTTTTGAATTAAGAAGCGTTTCCAAAGGTTTATGAACCACGGCGTTGTTCATAATGACTAAACGAGACTGAAACATATTGTGTTATTCTTGTACTTAAATATTCTCATCCCCACTTTCTTTAAAGTTTCGTTTAAAATGGATTAATGAAAAAATAGATTTCCAGTTTGAAATTTATAATAAAGATAAATAAT
Organism: Kuschelorhynchus macadamiae; assembly: GCA_030620095.1. Taxonomy (NCBI): domain Eukaryota; kingdom Metazoa; phylum Arthropoda; class Insecta; order Coleoptera; family Curculionidae; genus Kuschelorhynchus; species Kuschelorhynchus macadamiae. The sequence continues at coordinate 238,165 of JAUTXW010000690.1, forward strand.
TAAAATGGTAATGTATAAAAATAATGCAAAGTTTAATGTAACACTAATGATGGAAAAGTAATAATTTTTGAATCCGTCATAATAATTGGTACAGTTGGGGGTTAAAATTTGTAACTGATTATTTTTAAACTCTAACCTTTCTATCCAATTTGTATCAAAAATAGATCGATTTGGATAATGATACAAAATTTTAAAAAATTTACTTGCATTTTCATTTCCATTTATTCGTTCCATCCAACTAATTGTACTATTGTTAATTAATCCAATTTTCATAAATTTACAATATTTACTTAGAGTGACGTCTGTTTTATTAGAAAACATATTTCAC